>JAHWFO010011831.1:3243068-3268543 GCA_023313115.1 Rhysida immarginata | reverse complement strand
TGAATATAATTTCAATGCTAAAAGTCTATTATTAATAATGTGAATATTCACTTAGATTAAGCTGTGAATTAGATTTCAATTTATAATACCGAATATACACTTAATGAATATAAAAATTTTTTAAAAGGATATGCTTGAATTCTGGAGTTGTTCATGTGTATGGAATTGTTCCAAAATAGTTTACTGGACGCCTCTGTCTGGTGGATCTTCTCAGAGGTAGTTCTGCCAGTGCACTCCTCACTGGGTTTTGTTCTCGTGTGACTGGAATCGGCAGTTCATCCTCGATGCAGGTAGAGGGAATCACTGGCTCGTGCAGCGATAGATGTCCTCAGCAGTAGATGTCTTCTGTTGCGACGGATAACTACATTATCTTTTATTACTATTTCTTACGAGCGGTGTGGTAAATTTTGAATAACTTTTGCCAATGTTCTCCATCCTCCTTTGGGATGCCTGATTCGCACTGTTTTACCCACTGGAAGTACTGAAAGTAATCTGTCTTTACTCGGATTCACTCTCTTCATTCTCTGTGAGGTTGGCATTGCAGGCAAAAGCGTCAATCTAGTACGTAAGCGACGGCCCATAAGTAGTTCGGCTGGTGATCTTCTATTGTCTACAACTGTTGTACGGTAATTTAATAAAGCGATATAGGGATCACTTCCGTCCTCATTTACTCGTTTTCAAAGGTTTTTTACTATTTGTACTCCTTTCTCTGCTAGGCCATTAGACTGAGGATAATACAGATTGCTTGTGATGGTTTAAAGCCATACTGTTTAGCAAAACATCGGAACTCGTAAGTCGCATATTGGGGTCCATTGTCCGACAACACTGGGGTTGGAATACAGTCTGCAGAAAACTCTTTTGAAAACTGTTATCACTGCTGCTGTATCAGTTTGCCTTAAGTATTCTACTTTTAAGTACTTTCAGAAATAGTCAGTGATTAGTAGGCATACTTCCCCTTTCCACTGGAACAGATCCGTAGCGACCTTAGCCCAAGGTATTTGCGGGATTTTATGTGATTTTAAAGGTTCGGTTTGTTGTTGATGTCTATGTCTTTATTCATTCCTGGCCAATACATTACGACACATGCTCGGGCTTGACATTTTTCTTGTCCCATGTGACCTTCATGTGTACGTTGAAGCATCTCTTTCTTAACCTATCTGGTGTGATAACTCTTTGTCCTTTCAATAGGATGCCATCAATGCAGGTGATCTCATCTTTGAATCGTGCATAAGGTAGGAGCTTTACTTTTTAGCCTGCGATCATTTTTCTGGCTAGCTGTAAATCAGCGTCTTCAGCTGTCATTTCAGCGAATGTTGTAACATTTGTGTACTAAACTTTTCTGACGCCACTACTTATTCTTCTTTCTCATTATATACGTGGACGATAGTAGAATCACTAGTTTTAGGGGTGCTTCCTGGAACATACTGTCGCGATAGCATATCGGCCCAAAATAATTGTTTGCCAGGTACAAATTGTAAGGTGTAGACATATTTCAACCGTTCGAGAACAGTGGTTACATGTGGTCACTTATAGCTATTAGTGGTTTACGGTCAGTTTCTAGGATGAATGGCAGAGTATAGATAAAGTTGTGAAATCTTTCACATTCGAAGACCATACTCAGTGTTTCCTTTTCTATTTGGATATAATTCCTTTCTGCTGCGGTTAGAGCTCTAGATGCGTAAGCTACCGGTCTCCAGTGTTCTTTTTGTTCTTGTAACAGCACAGCTCCTATGCCAGACTGTGACGCATCAGCTGATATTTTTGTCCTAATCTTTGGATTAAAGAACACCAGTAGTGGTTGTTTAGATAAAACATCAAGTAGATATTGCCATTCGGCTGCTTGTTCTGATGTCCATTGCAATTCTACATCTTTACAAAGGAGATTTCGCAGATGCTTGGTGGGCTCAGTAAAGTGAGGTATATACTTTGACACACAGTTGGCTAAACCATATATTCTCTGTATATCAGTAGTTGGTGTTAGCATGGTTTTCATTTCTTGCCCAGTGTCTTCATCGATAGTGATTCCGTTAGCTGACACTTTTCTCACAAAAATGTTAGTTCAGTCTTTTTAAATTCACACTTTTTAGGATTTAGCTTCATTTCTTTCTGTTTGACTACGTCTAATACTTGTAGAAGTCGTTCATCATGTTGTTTCTCAGAGTTACCCCAAATGATGATGTCTTCCATGTACACTCTGACCTAATATATCCAGATTTTGCCGGGATAGGCGTACCTCCATAAGCGACTAATTTATCTTTAGTATTTTTTAGCAGATGAGATAGTCCTAATTTCATCATGGTTTAACATGAAATTATATTACATTCAGCACCAGTGTCTAATTTAAATTTTACAAGGCGGTCATTTATTTTTAAGGTTATTAATAGTTTCTTTGTGTTTATAGTTTCTATGGTTCTTGTTGTTCATTTTCTAAAACGCTGTTTTTCTGCACATCATGCACACGATTGTTATAACTTTTGTTTTAGAACGACAAACAGAAGCAAAGTGGTTTTTTTTTCCGCACTGACGACACATTTGGCCATATGCTGGGCATTGTGCAAATTTATTATTTTTTTCCGCATTTATAACATCGTCTGATTTTTTCAAGTGACCCACTCGTTTTGAAATGCTTAGTAGTGCCTGATCCCTTTGCTCTCGGTCGTCCGTATTGCTTGTTTATTTTATTCACTTTGTTTAGAGTTTCAAGTGGCTGATGGAAGACGTGTAGTTGAGCTTGCGTAGTTTCAGCAACTTTACAGATAGCAATTGTTTGCTCTAATGTTAATTTTGTCTCACGCAATAATGTTTCACGCACTCTCGTGTCACAGATTCCATATTTTATCTAATCGCGGATAAGACAAAGCATAATAATTACATGTTTGTGCTTTAGTTTTTAAGTCTAATAAAAAACGTTCAAATGGTTCAGCATCTGCTTGAACGCGTGTACCAAATAGATATCGTTCGTACGATTCATTAATGGTTGGCTTACAATATTCGTCAAATTTATCTAATACTATTGAGTAAGTACGTTCTGCTTCATTAGTAAAAGTAAAAGTATACCGCTATAGCGGCGGGACCTGCGACGGTTAGCAGCAAGGCGAGGTTATGTTTATTACTCCTTCTTTGTGGAAATCGCTTCTATGTACAGTTCAAAGCGTTGACGGTATTTTATCTAGTTTTCACGCACATTACCGGTGAACAAGAGGGCACCCGGAGGTCGTGTTGGCTTCATTTCTACGATGCCAATGAGGTTTTAATAAAATTTTCTTTTGAGAGCACTTTAGTCGACTTTTTCTTCTGATACCATGTTGAGTTTTACTTTCGATTTTATTTAATGCTACCAGACTTTCAAACTCGATTACACCTGGAGTGAATAATCACTCTTAGCAGCATGTATTTATCTAGTGTTCCATTTAGAAATTATATACAATGTAGTAGTGATATGCCTAGTGCTCCATTTTTGGAACGCCACTTAACTTAACATTTAAGTAAAATAAAAAAAATTCTCTTCGAATTCTTGTTTTATGAATTTTTTAGATAACATATATGTAAATTATGCATAAATTTAAAAATTTTAACTTTCGGCTTAAAAGGGTTAATGAAGATTGATTTTCTTCAAGTTATACTTATTGTTTAATTGTAATAAATGTTTTTACTTAAAGATACAAGTTGGTATGCATACTTAATGTCAAAGCATTAAGCTATAGAAGTCGTAACTGACTCACTTCAAATGTTAGTTAAGCACTTGTAAATTTCTTTTAAAACTACTTTTTTGGATCTTTATTAAGCAGCGATCTTTGGTGATTTTCCACGTGTTAGTGGAATTCAATCATTAAAGAAAATCTCTTGTTATTTTTCTTAAAGCGTGCGAAACTAGTTATTAATGTATTTATGCTTACATCTTTAGAATAAAATGTTAATTTATTTAATTCTAATAAAGCGTATGCTCCTTGTCTCTCATTGACTCATTTGACTTCCCTCCACTGCGACTATCCAAATTATTCGTGACAGTATCGGTCGCTTTTGGCTCATACTAAACATAACAGAATACGTTATACGGGATTTGAAACTGGGCTGATCTATCAAAACCACTTTTAAGATGAAAAACTATTACTGTAATTCAACAATTATTTGCACATATTACGAACTTCGCTTCTTCAATTTCAAAAGATACTCGATGTCCTAAATATGTATCATTTATTCAGTTAACAATTCCTCCATAAGTTTAATTTCTTAATCCGTAGATTTCATTTACAGAAAGATTCCGATAACTGAACTGGGAAAGCTTACTAATTAGGAGGATCTTTTTGGTTTAGCTTTTAAAATATAATTTCAATTTCTATTTAAAATTTAACAAGGACAGTCATTTAGAAAAATAAAAGGATGTTATACTAAGTACAAAACCATCTAGGTAAGAGAAAAAATTAATCTGAGTTCACCAATATTAATTTTAACTAATCTAGATAATTCATCTTCCTATTACGTTTACAAATCAAATTAAATGTTATACGTCAAATAATACCGTATCTTCTTAATGGTTTATATTAAGATTGCACATTGCACTTAAACTTCACAAGTAAGTGCCAATTTTAATTTAGCGAAGTCTTTCTTGATTTAGTGTTCGTTCTTAATTTAATTTTCATTCGAATTTTTGCATTAATCACAATAAATCTCCGACAGCAATTAATGGTGGGAAGGGAGAGGTACTGGGAGAAGGAAAAGAAAGGGGTTGTTAATATTGTTTGTATCAGGGTTACCCATAACTTCAAACGCAAGCAGAAGAGTCATGTTCATTTCTTGATAATCAAGCCAGGGAAGTAATCACCAGATGCGAGGGCGTAATCCTGAGCGTCTCGAATACAGATAATCCAGGGACGAGTTCAATTTCAAGGAACAAGTAGGTAAAAAAAAAACTTTGACAGGAATGCAAAGTAAAGGGAATCGACTAGGCAAAAAGATTCAAAAATGTTTCCAACGCTCATTTAGTTCTTCCAATTGCCTCTTAATGCCTCGTGTTTTCATCTTTCATAAAAATTCTTGTCACTCCCATAACAATGACAGGGAGTAGGCTTCCCTACCAAGCAACGAAATTCGAATGGACATAACTCCTACCAACTTCAAAATAAAAACTGATATTTTCCGCCATTGAGAATAAAATTAATTCGATTGGTTCCTTAACATCATCTGCGATGGAGATTTTTAGCAAAGTTGGATTTTTAGCAAAGTTGAATTCGATCGACCAATTCAACTTTTATTACGGAATTCAAAAAAACACCAAACCGATTCTTAGCTCGGTGAAAAGCAGATTGCTTATAAAATTCTTTCCGTAGCCTGGTCCGGACGCCATTCGTAAAAGTATAAGAGAAAAATTAACGAACTCAAATTATCAAAAAAGCCCAATCATCAAGGTCATCAGTGGATCTAATTTATGACTATTTTGGAATTTGTAATTCAACCATAGGGTATTTCGTACATTGTCTTTTCCTTGGTAGGTGTCTTTATATACCTCCTCTTTTTTATGCCTCACTAATCTTTGCATCACCCTGCCTTTATGCCATAATCAATTTCTAAATCAAACTAACTTCTGCTGGAAGACATGCTCAAAAACGTCTACCTCATTACAAGTTCGGATTCCAAAACAAGTTAGCTACTTAACAACCAAAAGTAACAATTGTGTCCTAGCTGCAATCATAAGATACATTCTATTTCTTTATAACAATGAATTCCTCAAATTATTTTTGTGGCTTGAATAAACATCTTATCATTTATTAATTACATAATTTTGTTTTTTCAACATACCATTTCTCTATAATTTAATATGTTTCAGTTTTAATCATGAAGATGCGATTTCATTCAGTCTTTCAGTTCCAATAACATCTTGTTCCAAATGTGAAGAGGAAAATTTATAGTCACTAAATAAACAAATGGTTCATAACCCCGCGCAGCATGAACCAATTATTTTTTTTTTTTTAGATTATTAGTGGTTTCACTTCCGGGTGTTACAAGTATCCAATGTACCCTAATGATTCTACTTAACTAGTTGCCATTGAAAGAATTTCGACTATCGTTAATTTTAGGTTATATTCATTTGTGATACGTCATTTCAATTTGTTTGATATATGCCATATCCTACCATTGATAATATATTGTGCCCTCCCCACTCCCACTATATCTATTATATAAGTGCTCTGAGTCAAGGACCGTCACTTACGGCAAGGAAGGGCAAGGGTTCGGGACTGATAACTAGAAAATCGCAACTGTTATTACTGAAATTAATCATAACACTACTTTATTCTTTTAGAATACACCAATTTGCACATAATAAACATTTATCTACGACTACCATGGCATCTACTGGGCCCGTTTAACATGCATGCAATTCAATTACCTATTATGCAAGAAACTTACATTCATTTTAATCAACTACAAGCACTCTTGTCTTGCTGTGCGTTATATCACTAAAATCTATATTAAAGTGCAGCAGTGATCATTGCTTAATAGCAGACCATGGGTAATACTGAATATTCACGTCCTGAATCAAATATTCCAGCACCTGCACACGAGAGTGCAAAGTCCCTCCTTTATTATGCAAAAAAGGGGGGAAGAACAGTCACCCTTCTTGGTGACAATGAATCAGCATGGACCGTTTACCCCTCCACTGGCAGCATCAACCATGGTGGTTACAACTGTTTCACATGCAAGAGCGTGCTACAGTTGCGCTAAAGCAACTAAGGCTAGTTTTACCACTATAGCCCTCACTACTTGACCTAGCTATATTCCCGATTGCAACGACAAGGAATTAATTTGATTTAAACAGTTTGTTGAAGACATAAAAAGGCTGCCCATATGAATCACATAGTCCAAGGGTGCCTCCTATTGTTTATTACGTCTTATTTGGGGTTCCGGGAACAATACAAACAATTCGTGATATCCCTCAGCGCTTATCCTTAGTTCTAATCATCAAGAAAGGAGCGAACTCACCGGATTTAGTTTACTCGCCATCCAAGACGCTTTAACAGGTTCCAATTTCATAGTCTCATGTGGTATTGTGAGGCGAACCTCCGCTGCTTGCTTGGCAATCCGTGGAAACCTGGTTCCTCTAGTCCATCGCTAGTTTCACGAAATCAATGCTGGGCAGGCGTTATCATATGAGAAACGTAAGATCATCGTGTATAAATTATGTAAAAGACAAGTCAAAAAAGAATATTGTTTCCTAAAACATAATTTTATGTGTCCTAATTTGGCCAATTCCAAAATCTGATGGCTAGTTACATATTTTTTTGATGAATTGATAATTATTCTGTAACAGTTCAGAGTTCTTCTAACACGACATAATTACTTTTATATATCAGATTACACTTTCACCATTATGTTTCAAAAGAGATATAGACATTACTGCAAAATGCAACCTCTCACGACGAGAACCAAAAAGAATCTTTTAAAGAATTTTTAACAAAAGGGATGACATGTATATCACAATCTTTTTTAATGGAAGAAAAAAAAACGAGCGCAACAATTTCCCCTGTTGGAAACTGCACTGTCTTCCAGGAAAACGTCCCAACAATACAGCTCTAAGAAAGGACCTTAATGATTGCTCACATCATATATAAAATTCAAAAATGACAATACAAAAATTTATTTTTAATGCACCACAAACCATAACCTCACACATCAAATAACAATCACTACTATTTCATAACCAACAAAATAAAACAAAAAAACTACTGATAACACACCGTATTTTCTATTGTTTCTCTACTCCCACCATCAGACACACGTGACTCCTAAGATGGAACGTCACACACGCCCAACGATAGGTCTCGAACATGCCCCATCAAGGGTCATGTACATGTAATAATACATATATGCATCCCTATTACTCCTATACAAACAACTTTCTACACGCAAGCACTTATAACACACAACAATCCAATCATCAACCACCAACCATCATATTCTGCATCAAAACCAAAAATAAAAACAAAACAATTATTCCATAGCACAAGTATTGAACATACACCTCTCAAACCACTCAAGGTTGCAAAACCCCGTCTCACCCCGACCGTTGAGACCTTTATATAGTTCTCCAAGCCTGGATCATCCTCCCAAGAATCGGGTGCACTATCCAGGATGGTCTCTATCATCTAATCATTCTCATTCTCTAACCATACCTCCTTAATACCCATCATCACCACTTTTTGTTCTGGGTCTGAACCGCTAATTTTAAGCGCTCCCCTTTTTGCGTCATCTGGGTCATCTTACCTCCTCTACCTCTTTTAATCTTTTTACTTATTCGAGCCCCTATTTTCACACTTTCACCTACGTGCCCTTTTTTGGTTGACTCTGATTGCTCAAGACACTGTTCCCGTGATTTTCTGGCTAACTTAATTCCTTCGCGCCATGACAACTCCCTTTCTTTGTCTTCCCTTATCTTAAATGCCGCCTCCAGTCCCCTACCAGTATTCAACAATTCTTCTGTACCGACTGACACATCAATCCCTAGCGACATGCTGGAGGGTACTTTTCCTAAAATGCCCGCTGCTACCGGTTGGTTTACCCTGACATTCCCCACGTTACTCCATTCCCCGTCCATTTGGGTATTAGCCCAGGACGGTGTAAAATCTAGGATGTTTTGAGACCGTTCCTCGAAATGTGTCCCATCACCCATATAGACGCAGCGGTTCCCCTGATCCATTACTACTCCATCCTCTTGCCAATTCTGCACCTCATTCATTCTAGAGTAATTCTCCTGTGTCCCAAGACTGTTATGAGCCACATACTGACCCGGGACTTCCACACTAGCTCCACCTCCTTCGTTTGCGAATTCAGTGCCTCCCTCATCCCAGCCACAACTCGGCACATCCAATCCATGCCCGCATACGGCACCTACCCCTGTCCCATAATCTCCCTTTGGTCGCATCTCCTCACGAACACTATCCTGACCACCGCTGCCTACATATATACCCCACTTGATCCATATCTGACCTAATCTCACCCATCTAATATCCCCAAATTATACCCCCCCCCTTAACTGTACTCATCCCATTCCATCTGTAGAGCATATTTGAAATGGTCCTATCTACCTCACCGTTCTAGCCATACCTTTCCGGCATGGTTTCCTCGCCATCACCTCCTGGGTGGAAATGGCATCTGCACAGCCATACTTCTCTATAGCCTCACGCATCTCAAAACCCATGCTCGCCATTTGCATAACCCCCTTCTCAATGCGCCTACCATCATTCTCTGCCTGTTTGATGGGTAACACATCCGCAACCCCAATTGCACTCGTTGAGGAGCATTGAAACATAAGCCGTTTAAGCACGCCCATGCCTAAGATGCCGTCATATGGGCGAACACTAAAGAAATGGACCAAAAACGTCTGCATGCCCATATGACGGCCTTGGACTACTACGTCCAGAAGCCCTCCCTTTTTCAAATACAAGCAACTTCTGTTTATACCTTTTATAGTCATCTGTATATCTTGGAGTAGTGGACAAGCTAACTGGTGATATGCCTCCTCATCGATCAGAGACTCTTGGGATCCCGTATCGAAAAGCATGGTCAATGGCTGAGCCAGGATAACTACTGTGGCCACACAAGTTCCCCCTTCCCCACACTGAGTCACAATAAGACCCTCGAGTGAACCACCAATATTTACACTGCAGGGCCTTGGTGATGGACAATTCATGACTAAATGCTCCATTTGTCCGCACTTGTTAGGCAAACACCCATTATTGTTTTGACTCACTTTAGGGCACTTTTGACTCAGCAAACACCCATTATTGTTAGGCACACCCCTTGGTATCACCTGGGGCCATAGTGGGTGTTTGCTGAGTGTGTGTGGCTGACGCACTGCTGACTGCTAGCTTTTCGACGATGCGTGTTAAAATTTCCATCATACCCTCCAATCTCTCAATTGAGTCTGCACATATGCATGCGTGCTCCTGTGGTTTTGTCCCATCAGCGTTGCCTTGATTTGATTTTCCTCTTTTCTGCCCCAGTCGCACTCCACTAGACCCCACCTCGGCCCCTGGCACACTCTCTCCAGCTTCTCCAACATTTGTTGATAGTCGGTATTTTTTCTCCAATTCCTCGGATGTTAAGGCTAATATCAACGCCTCTTTGTATGTTATAGGAGTGGCTATCATCAGCGCCCTTCTATGCGCCACCAAGCAACTGATGCCAAATCGTTGCAAAAGCGAGGTTTCTTTGATTGGCACAGCTGCGGGCATGGCGCTGATGTATCGTGTCATTGCTAACTCCAAGTGCCTTGCAAAGGTTGCAACCGTCTCATTGGGGACCTGAATGGTGTCGTGTAGCTCCTGGGAGTAGTCACGAACCACCTTCAGGCATCCGAAAACTTGTTCAAGTCGTGTTCGCAGTTCTTCATAGTCTTCAATATCGAACAGCTCATGTTCAGCAGCTCGCTAGGCAGCTGCACCCTTTAGCTGAGAGTGAACTACCATCAATTTAATAGCTGGTGTCCAGCTAGCCAATGCCCCTATATGATCGATACTGGCCAAGAATGCCTTAATCGTAACACATCTATCTTCACCAACAAATGCTGGCACTGAGCCAGTAAATCCAGCCAACTCAGGAATCTCGGCAGCAGACGCAGCTGCTTCAACATCACCTTCATCGCCTGGTATGATTCCCAGTAATCAAACCAGTGCGCAGCTTGCAGTCTTTTTAGGTATGCAAACTAACATATAACATCACACTCTTGCACACGCCTATTCAATAAACTAGGAACACAACCAAAAAATAAAAAACAAAAAAATCGTCCTTAACTACAGTAATTTCAGGAGAACTTTATAATCCGGAAATGCCGGATTATCAGTCTCTGTTCGGGCGTCAATGTGCCCTCCCTACACCCACTATATTATATAAGTGCTCTGAGTCAAGGACCGTCACTTAGGGCAGGTAAGGGTTCGGGCCCCTATAACTAGAAACTTATATTATTGTAATTATGCATATCATTACTTCATTCTTTTAGAATACACCAAGTTGCACATAATAAACATATATCTACGACCACCATAGTATCTACCTGGCCCGTTCAACATGCATGCAATTAAATTACCTATTATGTAATAAACTTATGTTAATTTTAATCAACTACAGGCACTCTGGTCTTGCTGTGCGTTATATCATTAAAATCTATATTAAAGTGAGGCAGTGAATATTGCTTAATAGCAGACTATGGGTAATACTAAACATTCACGTCCAGAATCAAATATTCCAGCACCAACACACGAGAGTGCAAAGTCCCTCCTTTATTATGCCAAAAAGAGGGGAGGAACAGTGACCCCTCGTGGTGATAATGAATGTCCGTTAACCCCTCCACTGGCAGCATTAACCATGGTGGTTACACCTGTTTCACATGCAAAAGCGTGCTACCATTGTGCTAAAGCAACTATGGCTAGTTTTACCACTACAGCCCTCACTACTAGACCTAGCTAAATTTCCGATTGCATCGACAAGGTACTTAATAAGAAAATTACTGAATTAACATTAATATATCTTAAACAGTTTGTTGAAGACATAAAAAAGTTTTCCATATGCATTACATAATCCAAAGGTGCCTCCTGTTGTTCATTACGTCTTATTCGGGGTTCCGGGAACAATACGAACAATTCGTAATATCATTCAGCGCTTATCCGTGGTTCTAATCATCAAAAAAGGAGCGAACTCACCAGGTTTCGTTTACTCACTATTCAAGACGCTTTAACGGGTTCCAATTTCATAGTCGCATGTGATATTGCGAGGCAAACCTGGTTTCTTTTGTCCATCGCTCGTTTCATGAAATCAATGCCAGCCAGGCGTTATCATATGAGAAACGTAAGATCATCATGTATAAATTATGTAAAAGAAAAGTCAAAAAAGAATTTTCCAAAATCTGACGGCTAGTTACATATTTTCTTGACGATTAGACAACAAACAACCCTCACTACTATATCATAATAAGTAGAAAAAAACAAAAAAACTACTGATAACATACCTTATTTTCTATTGTCTCTCTACTCCCACTGTCAGACACAAGTGACTCCTAAGACGGAACGTCACAATATAATGGCCAAAATGGTTCCACTAAACCAGGTGCGTTTCAACCAGTTTCGACTATCATTTTTTTTTCGTTATGTCCATTCATAAAACATCATTCCAGTCCTGATCTCAACCCCATCGAATATCTTTGGGACGAATTGGAACGATGTGTGAGATCCAGGATGGTTCGCCCTACATCTGTCCAGGAACTGACCACGACACTTGTCAAGGATGGGAGGACAACACCTGAAGAGTATCGTGGAGGCAATGATAGCAATTCGGGGTGGTCGTACTCACTACCGATTGAAGCTTTTTGGTGCTTTACAGTAGAGCAACAGGTGTCCCAACTCTTTTGATCATGTAGTATATAACATGCCATATCTTTACATTAAAAGTATCCAATGAACAATACTGATTCCATTAAGTAAGTTACTTTTCAAAAATGTCTACCTATCAGTATATAATTAACTTTAGGTTATATAGAGGGTGTCTCAAAATTCTTGGTCCAAACTTTGCGAGGTGATAGAGGGTGCAACCATAAGCATCTTTTTTCTATAATATTTTTAAGGAAACTCAAGCCCTGCAAAAATATCAGGGACTAAAAGTAGTATGCACTGCCTGACGCTAATTTAAACTCCTTAAACTTTGTTACCCCATTACCGAAATGGTACTGAACCACATTCACTGACAGTGAAACCACATCAATCGTCGACAAGCTTATGGAACATCCTCCAACATCCTGGGCAATACTTCCTCCAGAAATACGGGATAAATGTGTCCGTTGAGGCCAGGAGGTAGAAGGTAAGACCTGATCAGCGAATTGTCACCTAAGCCAGAAATTGTTGTTCATGTCCATGGCGAAATATCGCACATGGATAGGCTATTGCCCATGTGTAGTTGTTTCGATAGTTGATAATTCCATCACGGTTAAAGAAGGCTACATCGGGGGGAAGAGAACATATGATACGAACAGCTGATCTCTTTCCGATTCTTGTATTAACCATTGTGCAAACTGCATTCGAGCCAGATAGTCTTGGGGAAGCAACGGCTGCACTCGTTGATGGTGAAATGGATACATGCTCTTCTCACGAAGCACACGCCAAGCCGTACCTCGTGAAATACCCAGGTTCTGCGCTGGCATGTGGGTACTACTGAATGGGTGTTCTTCATAGAATTCAAGTACTTCAATCTCCTGCCGAGCAACTCGTGGACGTCCAGCATCGGTTCGCTGAACATGAAACGTTCCATTTTCTTGGAGTCGAGTGTGAATTCTGGTAAAAAGCCAGCTGTCAGGATGTACTCGAAGTGGAAACTGGTGACGATAATTCGTGCAGCGTTCCTGCTGTTTCCATTTGCTACATTGTAAATGTAATTTCTATGGCAAGCTCAGCATTTGCGAATCACTGTATGACATAACTAATTCTACAACACAATGGACAGACTTGTATGTAATAGCAACAATTTATCATTAGGCTTCGAATTTGCATGCATTTACGTATTATCTTTGCAATAGGGTTGGTTGATGAATTTAATTATGTTTTATCAAGTGACACTTCATTGACGACATTCAATTAGTAACAGATCACACCTATATTTTGGGAGAGTTCATCATAGTGCAAAACAATTTGAACCTTATTTATCAGTGTCAATAAATGTGGTTCAGTACCATTTTGGTAATGGGGTAACAAAGAAGCGACTCGAACCCAGATGTAATCTAGCCATCTAGTTCTAGGCCGAATTTTTGGTCTCTTATGTGACCACCGACTTGGAAAATAGCAACTATCTAGGAAGGAACCATCCATACTTGTGGCCATCCCGAAGGAACTGAGCCCTCTTTTAAGGAGTTCAAATTAGTGTCAGGCAGTGCATATTACTTTTAGCCCAAGATATCTTTGCAGGGGTTGAGTTTCCTTAAAAACAATATAGAGAAAACATGCTTATGCTTGCACCCTCTATCACCTCGCAAAGTTTGTACCAGGAATTTTGAGACACCCTGTATTTATATATACAGGATTACAGGGAAAGTCGAATTAGATATTTAATATAGGTTATTGCATTTTGATTCTACTCTAAAACCTACTATCTATAATTTAACCGTTTTTTAGATATGTGACTTTAAAATAAACATGTACTTTTTGCAGTCTGTGACCGCTATCTCTGTCATTTTGCGTTTGCCGACTTAACTAAGATGAGAGTATTAAACTTTTTTGGATAGTTACAAAGACGTAGAAGGTAATAAAACAAGTTGAAGGATAACGTCCATAAAACTTTTTTTAATTAACGTGCTTCAAAGTTGGGAACACTTAGTGAAAACATCTACATGCAAGTTGTTTCAAGTTTTATTTTTTATTTTTATAAACTGGCATACCCTTTACGTAAAAACAGCAAAATATTGCAGCCTAGAGTCCGGAAATTAAAATCAATTTGAAATTAGTGCAGCACAGCAGCAACACGTCTTGGGAAAGATCGGTAGAGGTCCTGCACAGTTTGCACCCCAAACCATTACTGATCCACCTCCGTGTTTGACTGTGGCTGCCAAGCAGTCTGGGTTGTAGGCATCAGAGGGGCTCCTCTAGACGAATACCCTCCCTGTTGTTTGGATGACTATGTAGCTGGACTCATCCGAGAATATGACGCATTTGAGGTCATCCAACGTCCAGGTTTTATGCGTCCGGTACCACTGAACCCGCTTGGAGGCATTTGTATTACTGATGAAAGGCTTCAGCATAGCAACCCTGCCATGGATGTTGGATTTATGCAGAAAACGACGGATTGTCTTCGTGCACACAGGTTTCTGGAGGTGTATATTCAATTCTGCGGTGATTTCTGCTGCGGTGGTTTTCCGCTTTCGTGCAACAATCCTGGTCAATGTCCCGACGTCTCTTTCCGACAACTTCCGTTTTCTCCTTCAGTTGCTCCTCCGGGACTTGGTTCGTCCTTCCTGTTCATATGCACACATCACCCTGGATACTGTAGCACGTGAGACATCAAAAAGTGTGGCAGTTTCGGACACAGATGCACCTGCTAGACGCGCCCCAACAATCTGCCCTCTTTTGAAGTCGGATATGTCTCCCATTATAGCGCTATGCACAGACAATTTGAAGCTTACTATCGAACTTTTCTACTGGAGTGACTACCAAGAACTCTGACACGTAATTAATTGATATGCATACGATTAATTATCTAGCAGAAGGTTCTATTCAGCCCTGGGGTATCCAGTGCAATTTGCGAAGGTGTTTCAGTTTCAATGACCAATACCTGTAAGTTTAATGCATTCTCAATAATGTTTGATTTTAAAAAAAACATTTTGTTATCAACATAAATTCAGATTAAAATAAAATACAGATTCTTTGATTTTGCAATAAATTATATGGATCCTGTTAATATTAGACGGTAAATAGCCCATTTTATATTAACTAGAAGAGGTACCCGGCGTTGCCCAGGATAATTACACTTGCACAAACTTTTCCTTTCATTGTTAGTCATGAGATATATATTGTTGGTTCATGCAGTGTGTTTGTGAATTGCGAGCTGATACCATTGTTTATAACTATTGTTGTACCAACTTTGCCTGGCATTGTTGGTCATGAGATCTTTCTCATTAATATGCCTTGCCATAACCATGAATATCGATTTTTTATCGATATTTATTATTTTTCCGAAATCTGAGGTAGACAATGACCTTCCTCATGCTTTAAAGGTCATGTATGTGAAATTTTATCAAAGTCGGAATAAAACTGTAGATTTGTATAAAAAACATACAGACAAACAGACCCACAGACCCACAAACATCCTTCTTTATATATAAAGATAGATTTCCATCCGATTAATTTAAAAAACTTCTATATATATATAGAAGGATGTTATGGGTTTGTGGGTTTGTTTGTGGGTTTGTTTGTGTGTATTGAATACAAATCTACAGTTTTATTCCGATCTTGATGAAATTTTGCTTACTTGACCTTCAAAGCATGAGGAAAGTCATTGTATATCTCAGATTTCGAAAAAATAATAAATATCGATAAAAATTAATATTTATTGTTATGGCAAGGCATAACAATGAGAAATATCTCATGAACAACAATGCAAGGCAAAGTTTGTGCAACAATAGGTATTAACAATCGTGTCATAAGCAATGCACCAACACTAGGCAAGGATGAAAAATATATATCTCATGAACAACAATGAAAGGCAAAGTTTGTAACAATGCATAGAATTCCTGTTATTCAGGCTTTTCTTAGAAAAGAGAGTTCTTAGTACTTGATATTTTTTTGAAAATCTTTAACAATGATTAAAATTGGAGATAATGGAAAGTTAGCAGACTATTGAAAAAGAGCGCAAAGACGACAGAGGAAACACTCCTTTAGCTCCTTGCTGTATTGAACAAATGTTACGCAGGTCAATAGAAGAATTGGCGTTCGCAAGACTACATAAAGAGATGAATGGCCAAGTTTTGATTCAAGACATCGAGAGAAGAAATGGGAATTGCAAAAATATCATGTGTACATCTAAACTAAGATTACATGAGTAAGAAATTATTGGATAGGTCAATCCATTGTGAACTTTTTAAATTATTTTTTTTGAATATTCATTAAGAATTTTTACTGTATTAATTCTAAGCATTTTCTTGTGTTTATTATTAGGTGAGCATAAAGTGAATTTTTGATAATGAGCATAAAGTGAAAATGCAGTGAAAAAAACATTAATAAGGCTGCGTCTATTGATTAGCCATAGGAGTCACCGGAGCTCCTTCCCTTGTGCTCCCTATCAAACGTCCAGACAACCAGCAAAAATTTATGCGTCTGGAAAGGCAAGAGAAAGAACGAGTATTGGTCAGAGAAACTTTGCAACTAAAACAGAAAATAGCATAATACATATAATAGCTTTAAAAGTGCATATATTAATAAAAAAACATAAGAATACATGAATGCATTTTGTTTTATTCAGTACAAATACACTATAGCATATACAATATGTAGTATTACATTAATTTAAAAAAAATCTGTAATGGCCATCTGCTTTCTTTCTACAACTTGCCTCCCCAAAAAGTCCTCCGTATCTGGCATTGTGAAGTTAAATGTTTCTGGTGCACCGCTATGCTGTGCAAAATAGTTTCGTAAGCTTTTTGTAGCCTCCATTGCTACCAAAGTTGAGACGGGCGTTACCTTTGGTTCAAAATGACCATTTTCATCTTCCTCTTCCTGATTGCTATGAATTTCATTTTGCTTTTGTCCCATCATTGGTTCCCGACTGAGTAGCATGCAACAATCGACAATCGAACATGCTAGACTGAGTAGCATGCAGAGATTTCCGGGTTTATATAAGCTACATTGACCAATCAATGAAATGAACTAGACTTAATTAGCTCATTGGCCCATTTGCGACTTTCGCATGGGCTGCATTGACCAATCAGTGCAAAACATGTGGACGATGTACGTTGTACTGAAGGGATAATGTAACCAAGGGGATGTAATATCAGTACATTATTCTGAAATGTACGTTAAAGTGAGGTACGTTGTAATGGAGTTGTACGAGATGTCAATTTTGATGAATCCAATGATTAGAAAGTTGTGAGTGGCTTATCCCATGGTGCACTTTTCATCATCCCAAATATGCAAATTAGGACACATTCAAAATTTATCTCAAAAACCGTAAGGGATAGAGAAAAAAACCCAACTGCAAACTTTGAGCATAAAAAAACAAACAAAACAAAAAAAATCATCACCCCTTACTGTCTTTAACCTTCAGAATTCTTTCGCTTACTTGAGGTTCTCACTTGTTCCACTAGTCCTGCTGAATGATGAAAGCCTTGCTTTTGAAATACATATACAGTTTGTGTTTTTTCTTTTTTCATTTTGTTGTTTCATTCAGAGAGTTTATCTTTCTACTTAAGTTATAATAATTGGCTAAGGTACACCCTATTCCAAAAGCGTTTTCACACAGGTGAAGTGATGTTTGGCGTCTTTGCCTTACATCAAGCCACTAAAACTAATCGGCTTTAAACAAGTAAAATTAATGCGATACGAACTCGACTTCCTGCTTTAAGTGATTAATTTTGCAAAGAGGCCAAACATTATTCACCTAAGTGAAAATGATTTGGAATGAACTGTATGTAAAACAGTAATTATAATATCACTACTCATGCGCCTAAAGCAATTTTCAATTACAAATTCGCGCTATTAAATATTAATTATGGACACAAAAGCTAACTTTGACATATACACAGGCTAAGATCTTTCATTTATGACTAAAATGAAGTTTAGAGGTATAGTAGATTTCTCCAACGATCTATGGAAATAAATCATCCTTGAAAATTAAACATATTTAATTTCTATCTTTTGTCAATAATCTTAATTTAAAAAAACAAACATGTATATGTATGATAATGATAAAACCAAAAAAATATTAAAAATCTGCCCAGTCAACTACGTCTGTATCTCGGGTATTACAGTTTGAAGTCGCATTTGGATCGAGGCCCAGCTTAAACATTGAATGTACCATTCGCCTGCCCATTAATTGAAGTGCTGCCATAGCAATCTTGCATTTCAATAAAACAGTCGCCAGCAGTTTCTCCAGCAAAAATAATCAAGCGTTTCGCAAGAATCATCCAAAAAAATTTCACTCATTTCTGGCGTATCATTGCGTACCATATTTAATATGTGATTCAGCTGTTTTTCATTACAACCGAATTACAATTCATTTTAAGAGATGTTTGTTCCGATAACTCTCACAATCTCGCCAGAAGGTATGCAATCTCCAGCTATATCAGTGCATTTGAATGTGGCAACGCTTCAGTTTTTAATCAGCGAACTTACGCGTTCATTGTTCGTAAGATTCAGGTCCGAAAGTGAGATACAGCACTTGAAGATTGGTTGCATCTGAGTTGAGTTGATGCTGCTCGTTCACCTGCCAACGTGCCTGCACAACTATGTCACATTGGATTTTGTTAATAGAATTGTAATAAATCGAGCTGTTCAAGGGAGATTTTATTTTTTAGAAAAAAAAAAGATTTATGCATTGATATAGACAAAAGAAGACGGGACATTTTCAAAAAAAAAAGGTAACAACAAAACAGCAGCATCACCACCGCGTGTATACTTAACAATAAAAATCTTAATGCTATCTATCAACAATGGTCTAATAACATTTTGACCATAATTCTCAAGATGAATAAAGCAAATATTCACAAATCTCCCCCATTTTCTGAGTTCATCTTGAGACCTAGAAATTTTACATATTTAGAATGCATTATCTTCTGCAAACCTTTAGTAAATAGATCGGCAACATTTTCTTTAGACGAAATGTAAGATAATGACATTAAATCGTTTTCAATAAATTGACATACAAAATGGTATAAAATATCAATATGCTTAGTTTTTGTATTTTCCACTTCATTATTAGAAAACATAATAGTTGACTTGTTATCACATAACACTATAAAAGGTTTTGGGAAAAATTGACTTAATTGCAATTCAGAAATAAACATCGCAAACCATTTAACTTCTTTAGCTATATTGGCCAAAGCAACATACTCCGCTTCCATAGTGGATGTTGTTACACATTTCTGTTTTGATGATTTCCAAATAATAGCGTTATTACCAATCATCACACATAGCCCAGAAAAAGAATGATGGTCATCGATGTTACCCGACCAATCGGCATCTGAGAAAAATCTTAACTTAATAGGACCCTTAGAATAATATAAGGATTATTCAATAGTGCCCTGTAAATACCGACGCACACGCTTCGCTGCTGTCCAGTGTTTCAGCCCTGGATTAGATGAAAATTGCACCAGTTTATTAACTGTATATAGGAAATCAGGTCTAGTAGACAAAGCTAAAAACAGTAATGAACCAATAAGTTCCCGATAAGGAATTTTTTTCATATCTTCTATGTCACCAGATTTTATAGGACAATCTCTTCGTGACAACACTAATCCTGGTTCTAATGGAGTAGCAGACGGTTTACAATCCCACATACCAAAACGTTTTCGAGTAGACTTAATGTATGGGGATTGGTTGAGAAATAAATTAACATCAGTATCTTTAAATACTTTCATACCCAAAAAATAAGTAGTGTAACCAAGATCTTTAACTTCAAATTTATCATTCAACATTTTATAAAACCATTGAATCGTTAACTCCTTATCAGTAAAAATAGCAATATCATCAACATATATCACTACTATGGTTGATGCATTCAAACTATAAACACAAGTTGATGACAACAATTGTTTAAAACCAATTTGAATTAAATTTTCATTGAGGGTTGAATGCCAATTATAACCTGATGGATTTAACCCAGAAATAGATTTTTGCAAATGGACAGCATTCCCATGACATTTTTCACAGCTTGGCGGAATGTTCATGTAAAGTTCCTCTTTAAGTTCACTGTTCAAGTAAGCACATTTTATGTCAAAATGACGAGTGTGCCAATTTAAAAGAACACTTAAAGCTAATAGTATGTGAAAAACATATATATTGGCAACAGGTGCATAAGCTATTTCATAATCATTTGGTTTCTGTGAAAAACCTTGCGCTACAAGTCGAGCTTGATAACGATAAACATTACCTGCAACGTCCTTCTTAACACGAAATACCCAACGACAACCTATGCATCTTTTTCCTGGCGGTAGGTCTACGTCTGTCCAAATACCAAGCTTGCAGTGACAGTCCAATTCTTCATCTATTGCATCCTTCCATTTGTGGGCTTGTGGGGAAGCTAGTGCATCTTCATAAGTCTCGGGTTCTATGACTTCCACTACTTTGAGCTGAATTGGTTCCTTGGGCTTACCAGCCCTTTCGTAGGGGTTTCACACTATTTTGGATTTTCGTGGTCGACCTCTTTTGCGTCGTTCAATGGATTCCATGGAAATGACAACAGTATCGACCCGGCCATCATCTAGGAAACAGCAACTGATGAACTGTGATCACTTTCTGATATGATTGGAGGTGATGTCTTCTCCAGAATGCTAGCGCCCATTTTTTTTCATCAGACGGACGACTATTTTCAGAATAGTCTATCCATATGCGATTGAATCTAAATGGTTCCATTAAATGGTTCTTGAGTCCATTCAGATCCAAGTTTAGTTTCATCAAACTTCACGTGTTTGCTCTGTACAACGTCTTGGAGCTTCGGACACCATAGTTTATATCCCTTAGTCTGGGATGAATAGCCAACTAAAATGTCGGTATAAACTCGATCATCAAGCTTCTTTCTCCGTTCCGCCAGAATGTGTACATACGCCAAACAACCATAAGCCCAAGGATGAAGAACACTTAGTTTTCTTTTGACCCATATGCCTTCTGGAATTTCATTTGTAGTGGAATGTAAAACTCTGTTTCGTATATACGCCACAGCAGTAACGGCTTCAGCCCAAAATTTTTGTGGCAGTTTAGCTGAATGAAGAGATGCTCGTGCTAGGTCAAGCAAAGTCCTATTGGTTCGCTCCGTGATTCCATTCATCTGAGGAGTACTGACGTTTGTGCGTTCGTGCACAATCCCCAGTTGCTCAAAAAGTTGGGATAGAGTTTTGTTGCAATACTCCAAACCGTTGTGAGTTCGAAATCGTTTACATTTTTTCTCTTTACTTTTGTGTATTTTTTTACACAATCAACTGCTTCTGCTTTATTTCTAATACAATAGACAGTAATCTTTCTGGAAAAATCGTCTATGAAGGTTATAAAATATCTTGAACCTCCATCTGATAATACTGGCATAGGTCCACAAACGTTGGAATGGGTCAGCTCTAAAATATCACTGGATTGTCTATTTCTGATTTACCAATTTCACAATCTTCACATACGCTAGTTGTTTGAATTTTGCCTTCTAAACCTTGTACAAGTTCTTTTTTAGCCATTGCTTGAAGAGTCTGATAGTTGACGTGGCAGAAACGTTTATGCCATAAATCACTATCAACAACAGTTGTTTCTTGCACTTCACAGTTCATAGCCGAGTTAACCACTACATTACCTTGGACAACGTAGAGGTTGTTTTCTCTGTGAGCTTCGACAATTGTCTTACTGCGATGATCAATCTTGATCTTTGCCACTCCATCTTGAAAGGTGACTACCTTTCATTTTTCTACAATTCTAGCAACCGATAATAGATTACGACGTACGTTAGGAACGTAGTACACATCTTTTCCAGTTAACTGATTTACTTCGTGACTAAGTTGAAATTCCATTTCAGTTTCTCCAATACCTTCTGCTCTCAACCGCTCATTAAAATTTGCTGATCCATCAGCCGTTTGAATGGATTCACTCGGAATTGTTCGAAATGTGTGGAACCACTGGCAACAATTTGATACATGGTGTGTAGCACCACTGTCCAGAATCCACTGATCGTTTTCACAATTTGTCAAGTTGAAAGAAAGAAGAAGTGAGTGTTTACTTTTAGACGATTCCTTTCCCTTTGACGTCTCTTTGTTTTTGGCTGATATAGGCAAAACATCAATTTTGGACACTTATTAGCATAATGTCCAATCTCACCACATCTGAAACACCGAACATTTTTCTTGTCACGAGTTGCACGTGGTTTTATCACATGAAAAGCTTCTTTATGGTGAATGTCCTGTTTCATAGAGCGTCTTTCAAATTCCGTCAGAAGAACTTTTTTAATTTCCAAGGACGTGAACTTGGAATCGTCAAAGTTGGCTAGAGTCATGAAGATTCTTTCATAAAGTTCAGGTATGAACAGCATGGCATAGGCTAATTCCTCGTCTGGTACTTCTTTTCCAGCATCTTTTAGCAAATCACTGCATATTTTTAAATGACTGAGATTAAAAGACATACTTTCATTTTCCTCAAGTCGGATGGAGATGAATTGCTTCTTCAGTTGCAAAATACGTGGCCTGGATTTAGGCTCAAAGACATTAGTTTAGAGTATCCCATGCTTCTTTAGGGGAAGTACAATCAACGATATGGATTTGTTGATCTGGATAAATCCCCAATGCTAATGTTCCAAAAGCTTTATCTCTCTTGGTTTAGAAACTTGCCTGTTGACTGGCTGTTGCATCAGCACATAAAACAGAACTTACATCGACATATGACCAAAGTTCCTTAGCTTGCGCAGTGGAAGCGTGCTAGGCCCATAACCATGTTAATAGAATTGTAATAAATCGAGCTGTTCAAAAAAAATTTTATTTTTTAGGAAAAAAAAAGGTTTTATGCATTGATAGTACAGAGACAAAAGAAGATGGCACGTTTTCGAAAAAAAGGTAACAACAAAACAGCGGCATCACCACCGTGTGCATACTTAACAATAAAAATCCTAATGCTATCTATCAACAATAGTCTGATAACATTTTGACCACAATTCTCAAAATGAATAAAGCAAACATTCACAGATTTGTTTAGCAAGCTGGGGATTACAGTAAACCAAAATGATTGCATTTGCTATAAAGTTTAAAACAAATTGCCTGCGTCACACATGGCACGGTTGTAAAAATGTCGACTTAAAATTATAATTCAACTTTTTTTTTACATTTTAACATACAATTGGTGTATTGTTACAAATATACGAATAAATAATTAAAATTAAAAACAAATTACGTATTAGCAAAAAAGATTTAGGCCTAATAAAATAAAAATCAACTATTTTTCAATGACAGAATTTGACTTTTTTGCCAGCTTTGACTAGCTGTATAAAGTTTTATTCACTCATGACTTCAAGGTTATTCCCCATGATAAAATCCGTAGCTTATTAAAATGTAATACTTTTTGTAATTTTAATAAAAAGCAAACAAATTAAGGAATTTTATAAAATTACACTAATTAACTAATAAAACTGTTATTATTATTATTATCATTATTATTATTATTATTATTATTATTATTATTATTATTATTATTATTATTATTACATAAAAATAATATTAAAATGAAAAAAATTTTTATGAGTTTTTTAACCTTTTCCTAGCGAAGGTGGCCGAATCCGGCCATGGCGGCCGAATTTATATGGCGCGAAATTTAAACACGTCTAACTAAAATATTATTGGGTGTAGCTCTCTAATTTTTTTTTAAATTTAATTCAGACGCAATTTTTCATAAATTATATACATTGAAAGGCTCAAACAAATAAATTAAATTAAAAAAAAGCAACTTTATCGTGCGTCTCCCTTTACAGAGTCAGTGTTGTTTATCGATCATACATAAGCTCATAAAAACTTATATCTTATTCTATGGGACCTTATATTACGTTTATACATTATCTCAGATGTTTATTGTTTAATTTATATTAAAAAATCCGGTCATAATATATAATAAAAAAAGAAATTTGTACTCATAGAAGCAGCTGCACACACGTAGCGCCATTGTCGTGAAAGGTTGAAATGATATCCTAGAAAACGATTTTATAGGCATCAGGGATAAAAGATAGCAAAACAAAAAGTTTGCATAAACATTTCACTTTACTATATATTAATTTTTTCCATCACTTTATGTAAATTAATTTTATATTACTATGATATTTGAAAAACTGTGTAAACACGACATTTTGATTACGTCACACTACACATGACCTCAGAGTTTGCATAAAATCACGTGATCCTGTAAACTTTGCTACAGTGAACATATAAGAGGGGAGGATATCGCGTCTAAAATCCACGAGCATCCATTTACAACTTGATTTTCTTGACTTTTTACCAGGTATGTATATCTGATTTTTATTGATTATGCAAATAAATTAATTATTGGTTATTATTTCTTTTATTTTTATCTTATTTAAATTTATTTTAGTGAAACAGTCATTACACTACATCAAGTACTTTTGTTTCAGTCTGTTTACATCAGTTTTTATCAGGTAAACAAAATTCCAATTCTTTATTTACGTTTTTCTAAATATTGAGGATTTTTTTTTCTTTTTTTCAGGTACATTGTCCAAACGAATAGTCCCTTTTGCCTGATCACCTCTTCATATGCATGTTATCTGTATGTTATCTGTATCATTTTGTAAGTGTTTGCTATGAAAATAATTTTAATTCTTATTTCAATACAGACAGACAATTTCACAAAAAAGTTGTAAATTTTGGTGTTCAATAGCAAGTGTTTTCCCCACTTAGTGGCCACTTTTTGTACATAGCAAACACTTACAAAAAAGGTTACATGAGATAATGATAAAATAGAGAAACACCGCATATAACTTAAAATTTTAGAAATTTCTTGTTTTCATTCATGGTTCATTCATTCATGATAATATGTTAACTAAATAGCTGTTTTCATTCCAAAATCTTTTTTTTTTCTTGTATAGGTCTATGCATCTAATTAAATTAGAGTATATATTTTAGGGCTTGTAAAACACAGTTTTTAGGTATGTCAATACTAATGTAAATTTTAATTATTCCTATTGTATTTATACTTCAATAACATAAAGACACGGCGTATGACTTATAACTTTAGAAATTTATTGATTTCATCCAGGGTTTTTCTTTTTCTGTG
>JAHWFO010011831.1:3218753-3233068 GCA_023313115.1 Rhysida immarginata | reverse complement strand
ACGAAAATTAAAGAAAGAGTATTTCATGAAAAACTTTCAAAAAAATGAAAAGAATATTAAAGAAACATGGAGACTAGTTAATAATTTATTGGAAAAAAATAACAAAACTACAGAAAATGAGGATAAATTCCTTGAACAGCATGTAGAAGGGTTTAATAATAATTTTCAAGAACAAGTTAAGACCTTTATAGATGGAGTTAAGGATGAGAAATATGATGGAAGTAAAATTATATCGTTACAAAATTCTATTGTTATAAATTCTGTGGAAGAAAAAGAAATTGAGAAAATTATTGCAAGTCTAAATATAAATAAGTCTTCAGGAATTGATGGAATTAGGGCAAGGGACATTAGAAGTAATGGTAAAATTTTTGTAAAACCTTTTTCTCATTTATACAATGTAATATTGAACACAAATGAATGGCCGGAGCAGATGAAAATGTCAAAGGTTAGACCAATCTATAAGAAAGGTAAAAAGACAGATTTAAATAATTATCGACCAATATCTATACTTACTATAATAACAAAGATTTTTGAACATTGGATTAAAATAAAACTGGAGGAATTTTGGGAAAAGAACAATATTTTTGGTAAAGAAATATATGGATATAGAAAAAAAATGTCAACCCAAAGTTTATTAATGGAATTGACACAAAAATTAAACAAATCCTTTCATCATGGTGTTAATTCAACAGTTATTTTTATGGATTTAAATAAAGCCTATGATTTAGTGAATCGTGATATTTTGTTTTTAAAATTAGAACAATATGGTATAAGAGGACAATTTTTAAATTTGTTGAAAGGAATGTATACCAATAGAATGCAAAAGGTTAAGGTAAATGATTCTGAAAGTTCAGTTTGTGAAATCACAAATGGTATTCCACAAGGATCAATATTAAGTCCATTAATGTTCAACATTTTTATAAATGATCTACCCAATTATGTCCCTAATGCACAATTTTATATATATGCAGATGATGTTGCTTTACTAACCATGCATAAAAATGAAGAAAAAGTTTTAAGAGATACGCAGAAAAATTTAGCTCTAACAATTAAATGGATAAAAAATAATAAGATGAGTTTAAATCTGAATAAAACACATTTAATGAAATTTATAATTCCACATAAACAATATGATAATTTCTTGACGCAAAAGTTATTTTTTCATAAAATGGAGTGTATGGAGAGCATGGAGGACTGGAAAGATAATTGCTTATGTAAATGTCCAAAAATCCAAGAAGTTAAAAGCATAAAATATTTTGGATTAGATATCGATGCCACTCTATCATGGCACATTCACATAAATAATTTAATGTCAAAATTACGCAAAATCTTATACTTGATGTTTTTTGTTAAATTTTACTGTCCTCTAAGGGTTAGAAAATTATTATATTATACACACTTTGAATCAAGAATACGCTATGGTCTATTGGTTTATCATCATGGAGCACAATTCTCAAAAGTAGAAGACTTGCAAGATAGAATTATAAAATCAATGGTTACTGAAACATATTTGGAAAAAAACAGCTTATTAAATACTTATAAAAAATTAGGAATACAAAAAGTTACAGATTTGATAGAATATCGGATTATTATAGAAAATTTTTTTTCAAAAAATTATTTAATTAAAAGAAAAACTCAATACGGCTTAAGAAAACAATACAAATATGTAGTACCAAAAATCTTTAATTTATATGGTGCAAGAGAAAGAGAATATTACATACCACAGACTTTTAATAGACTCCCGACATGGATATTACGTATTATAACATATAGAATGTTAAAAAATTGTTTATTAATTTGGAAAAATTATTTGTAATTATTTTTAGAATTATTTTGGTTACTTGAAAACTTTATTTGTATTTTGTATACATTTGAATGTTTTTGTATGTTATTAATTTTCTGTTCTTGTTTATATAATCTTTTGTCCCTATAATCCCATACAAGCCTATAGTAAGGCTTCGGGGTTTGGCAAAACTGTATTTTAAACTTAAAAATATAATATATTATATTATATATTATTATTATTATATTAATTACTGCTAACATTTGGATTATTATGAAAATGCTATTGAATTTATTGATCATAAATAAAACTTGAATAAAAAAATAAATAAAAATTAAATTAAAAAAAAAAAATTATTATTATTATTATTATTATTATTAATTTATTATTTTAACCTGTTTTATTTTTTGTAACCCTAATTTTGCTTTTTGTTGTTAATGGATCTTTGCTTAGCATTTATTTTTTATTGGCTTGTTTATTATTATCATTAATTTGGTTTTCTAATTTTTACTTATTTGTAGTTCCGTGTTTTTGTACTTTACCCTCCAGAGACCTAACTGGTCGACCGTTAGCCATACAGGCTCCGGCTAGGTATGTTTTGTAATATTTTTTCTAAATAAATAAATAAATAAATAAATAAATAAATAAATAAATAAATAAAATATAATTGATCTCAACATAAAGACTATAATCGAAAAATAATTTTATTTTCCTGCTTCATAATAAACAATTAAGAACCAAACAATGATAATAAAATTAGAAAGTGACAGAATAAAAAATTTTTTTTTATAAAATTACTTATTTAAGAGTCGGCAAATTAAATAGTGTGTGAAGAAAGCACTATTTAGAAAGGGTTTGTAATCTAGGGATAATGGAAGAGTCGGTTATGAAATGTGGAAAGAAATTATGGAATTAGCAAAAAATAAATTTAAAAATGGCATGTTCATTTAACAAAAATATTTTAGTTATTATTTTGTTGGTGAAAGTGCAGAGTAGCCTTCCCTAATTTTCACGGATTATATCGGCCAGCTCTCTCGCGTTGAAGCACTGTATTATCACTATTTAATAATAAACAAAGGATTTACCATTTTCTTTTGGAAAATAAAATTATTCAGAAAATTGCACGGGAAAAAATCACTAACTTAGGGGCAGCCATAACGACATTAACATTAACGTTCTTTGCGTTATCGAAATTCAATAGAGATATCATCCGAGAAAATAACGAAATGATACTCTGTACATTTACCCTTATATCTAATTATACGAGGGGCGATTGGTAAATGAAGTTTCCGTGGCTGTAATTTTTTTATTTGTTAACCGATTTTCAAAATTCTTTTTGTATCTTATGCTCACATTTGTTCTCTGTGTAATGCACTATTCATTTTTCGACATAGTCCCATTCCTTTCCAAGCATTGCGCCAACGCATGACTGGTTGGGTGAACCCACCGGAGAGGAATTCCTGGTTCTATATCTGGTTGGGTGAAACACAGTTACAGCCATGGAGATCTTATTTATCAATCTCCCCTTGTATGTTCAGAATATTTCATAATTTTAGTAATTTATAATTAATTTTTAACCCTAACCTAGTGACTGAAAAAACTCTTTCAATGCTGTTTAGTTTTGTGTGCAATTTTGGATTACCTGAAAGTAAATCTTTATACATTTTATTTTACTGTTTATACGCATTTAGTGTAATGACAGATAGTTTTGATCAACGTTTCCCACAAACATTGAACTATAACTTTGTTTTTCAAAGAATTGTACATTTGTTAGTATGCACCATTTGTATAATTTTATTTTGTTAAGGGTCAATTCCTACAGTTTTCCTATTTTCTCATATTAATTTTCTCAAATAAATCATCTACACTACAATATTTTTCAATATTAAAATGTCTTATTGATATATAAAATAAAATAACCTGTAGAAATAAGTACTTTCAAGAATTAAAGAAACAAATAGAATAACTACACACCATTGAGACTGTTTTGCCAGTCACTGTATTATATGTAGTAGGCCTGCTATGAATTTATCTTCATTTAAAAAGTAAATATTTAATGTTTAGATATTTAATGTCGATTGACATTTTGCAAGTCGGTTTAGAATTATGAAATCAGCAGTTATTTGCCTACATAAGAATTTATAATACCATGGTAATCAATTAATAGGCTGTTACTTTTTTCTTTTAGATTAAGGGTAGCATCCCCCATAAAAAGGCAAAATTGAAAACTTGAGAGAAAATTGTCATCACCCTTTTACTATATGATTCCTATGAACCTAAAATTTAAATTAAATTAACAAAAACATTAATTTTTAATTTTTTTGTATTGAAAAATCGCATTTTTGTGTTAAAAAAAAAGCCCCAGTTAGCATAAATTTCTTTTCAAGTTTATGATGAAGTTATTAGTCTAATTGAGTTGAAATTTTTTTTCTGGTTTTTATTTAATGTGTAGTATATTCTGAACTAGAATTATTGAATTCAGTTTATCCATTCAGGTGGGGGGGGGGGAAAAAACATATCTCTACCATTTTCAGTCACGTTATCTTGCTTAATACATATTTCAAACTCAAACGAAAAAAGTATTAATTTTTACATATCAATAATTCTCGTTCATTATGTTCCTTGATTATGTATGAAAAAACTGAAAAATTTTTTTTCATAATATGTTAATTCCTAAAAAGATATTACGCTAAAACTGATGGTGATAATGTGAAAATAAGAAAGCTCAGAAAATTAGGTTTAAATTTGAAATATCAATTTATTTTTGTTTTCATCAATTTTTAGAAAACCGCCAGCTACATAGTCCTTATCTTCGATTTTCACTGATATCATATCCACAATAAATAAAACACTGAGGACAGGAACTTGATTAATAAATGTCGAAAACATTTATTAAAAATGTTCACAGTCAATAAATCTGTATCCACTATTATTAGTTTCAGAATTCAACTCACTCTTGCAAAAATTGTTGTGAATAACTGATGCGCTTAGCTTCCTGAAAGAAGTAATTTTTCAGTAGCGTTTTCATCTGTATCGGCAGCACCTCTTCGTAAGATTTATTGTTCGTGAAGCGATTTCTATGAAATGATCTCTTCTTTGGCAATCGCTTCTTCTACCTGGATTTATTAATTATTTTATTGTTTATAAAATGATTAATAAACTAAAGGTGATATTTGGAACTGAAATTGATCACAAGGTAACAAAGATGACTGAATTACAGGAGAAAGACGCTAATGGAGGCAGCCACATTACTAGTTCTTGCACGTTTTGTAAACTGCTTTCTGATTGGCTGATACCACACCTAGCTATAACATGGAATACTATCAACAGCTAATAAAATTACTTTCTCCATTGATATAGAAACTTTGAAATAAAGTTATAAAGCTCCCTATTCTTGACCTATCACAGTTTAAATTTTTTAAAACGGATAATTAGAACTCAAGTTAGAGCAATTTTTATTTTATGCATATATAATGGGCCCTTAAACGGAAATACCGACGTATATAAATTAATTATTACCTCAATTTCTAGTTAACGTTCAGTTATAAAATTTTCAGAATGGATTCACAAAAACCTGAAAATGTTAAAAACGAAAAAAAAATTTTTTTTTCAATTTTCCGTCAACATTCTGGTTTTTCGAGGGGGATGCTACCTTTAACAACATGCCGAATCGTTGCTGTGTTTCTGCGTGTCCTTCTAATTATGACACAGAAGTACAATATCATTCAGTATTTCGATTTTCAAAAGCTCCCAATGCTCGGATATTGTGGATTAAAAACATCCTAAGAAAAGACTGGAATCCAGGACCACAGACAGTAGTTTGTGAAAAACACTTTTTACCAGAAGACATCATTCAGTACGATGATTTGCCTGATGGAGCAGGAAATATTCTGAAAATTCCAGGGAAAAATCTAAAGTTAAAACCTGGCGTTGTCCCAAGCATTTTTTCTGGATGCTCTAGTTATATCACGCAAGAAGCTCCTGTTGAAAGTTAAAGTATGGATCTAAAGCTGAAGGTAGACAAAATTCAGTATTCTGATTTCGTTGAAAACGACATAATAGCTCTCTTTGGTAATTTTTTTCTAGCATGCTCATTCGAAAGTGCAAGATTCTAATATAATTTTTCATCTAAATGATAAGTGAGCATTTCTCTATTTATGATTTTGAAAATGTTCCCCTAATAAAAAAACCATTAACATCAACAGTAACATGGACACAAGTTTTTATTGCCAATGGGAATAAACATCCTACAGCATGCTTTATTCATATATGTACAAATGATCACTTAACTTTCTGGAGGGAATTTGACAATATTCTAATGTTTTGCCCAAAATTTTGACATGAAGCAGCTATCGTACCTACAGCAAGCGATTATTTTTTTAAACTTTAGAATACAAAAATCTCTTCCTGAAAGTGAGTAGGACTTTGATAAACTGATGTTTTTACAAGAACAGTTGAAGCTATATGGTTAAAAAAATGGGAAAAAGGTATAGCTCAGAATTGACTGCTTTCACTTATTCTCTATATGATAGGTTTTCTTCATGTTATATGTTCATTTATGAAAGCAATTTAATTAATCTGCTTTCATTTAGCTTGCTAAGAAAATTGCTTGATATGTTAAATGTAAACGAACCATTAAATAAAACAACGTCTCAGTATTTTCAGATTGATGAAATAAACGTAAAATCAAAACTTACCTATGCAGATAAGTGCTTGAAAGGTTTAGCAGAAAACAAAGTGAACACTGAAGCTAAATGTATGAAAGGTTTATGATTTGTTCTATGTCTTCAAAATATAAAGCAATGTTTCCAGTCGCTAACATGAATGCTCTTGATCCGCATAAATTAATTTGTTAAGCATTATCCTTGTTACATGAGGCAGGGTTTTCAGTTTTGTCCATAATTTCTGATAATAACAAAGTCAACAGAGTCATGTTTCAGATGTTGTTAAATACCCTGTAACGGAAGATTTATTTTTATTATTTGACATTGTTCATTTGATTAAGACAATTCATAATAATTGGAATAATTAAATGGATTTTGAAAAAGCATTTCTCTGTCCTGACTTTAATGATTTGTCCAAGATAATGCGTGTGAAATTTTCTTATTTGAGAGGTATTTATAATCTTGAAAAAGCAACCGTTTTAAAACTTGCCCATAAGCTTACCTATAAAGCTCTCTTGGAAAGACAAAATGTTAGTTTGGTGTTGAAAACATTTCAAGAAAAAAAATTATGCTATGCAAAAACTTGCAGAAAGAAGTACGATAAGTAAGTGGTAATATACTTGTTTTTTCATATTAACAGTCAAAAGATAGTGGGATATCATGAATATCAATTACTTGAGTAAAGGAATACACTCCAAAAAAGACAATTGCAAACCAATTTCTTCTGTAGATGATATCAGGCTATCATTCCTTGACAATTTTGCAAAACGATTGCAGCACTGGCAGAATTTGAAACAAAAAATTCGTGTGGTTGCATAACAGAGAGCATCTGTTATGTCTTATTTCATACAAACAAAACAATTTTTGTTGTTATTAAAAAACTTTTACAAACTGGAGGAAAATATCTTTTGACAGCAAAATTTCAGACAGATAATTTGGAGAAACATTTTGGTCAGTATCGCCAAATGTCTGGAAATAAGTATAATATTTTCATTCATCAAGTTTTACAATCTGAACGAAAGTTAAAACTGACTGGCATTTTGAAGCTAAATTCTGCTATATGTGGGAACTTTTCTATTAGAACAAAAATAGGGGAATTTGCTGAAGAAACACAGCAAGTAAATCTTAACATTAAATTATTTGAACAATTAATTGTCAATATTAAAAAATATATTGAGGCATATCATTCAATGAAACTGAGGCATTAAATTATATTGCAGGATACTGTGTTCACTGTATTCTTACGTTACAGTTGAGTTGTATGAAATGCAAAACAGTTTACTCAACTGATTTGACCATAAATGTGGAACATGATGAATCTAATCAAACTTATTTAGATATGTTAAACAGAGGTAGGTTGAAGAAACCCTCTTCACTTATTCTACATTTATTCACAAAATTTTACTTCATTTTTCATTATATCTAAAAAATTTGAAATGTTATTTTTACACACTTTATCACAACATGCTCTTTTTATTAAATTGTGCTTGTATTATATCAATGAATAAGAACATGTAACAGGAAAATGTAATGAGTGTCAATTTAAACAAAATTTATAAACTTTCCAGCATATTTGGAAACATCTGTTTAGAAAATTATTGTAAAAAGAGACACTCCATTACAAATGTTTCACTTTCATCCGAGGCCAACGAGAAAGATGAGAAAGAAAACATGGCTTCGGTTTCATCCAAGATAGATGAAAGAAAAGTTAAAAAGTTAAGACACTTGTAAAAGTTTTTAAATGTATCGTTATATGTACAGCATTTAAAAACTTAATAAAGTTTTAATAAAATGCACATAATTTTCGCAAAGATTTCAATTTTATCATAAACTTACAGCCACAAAATTTAACTAGATAATATATAAAGAAGTATGATATATTTAAATAACCGTTATATTTTTTCAGCTTTTTTTCGATTTTTTTAAGTTGAAAAAATTATGCATAACACATAAACGTAATTAAAACAATAGTTTTAATACTCAAAGAAAAACTACCTATAACAATTTCAATCACGTACAAAATTACTTTTATAAAATTTCAAACATCACTTTTTTAACTGTTATTTAAAGCTAATGAAAATTCCGAATCAACTGAAAAACATTTATCTACAAAATAAAAATTTTTAACATGTACCAATATATAGATTTATATGTTGGCTTTTTATCAAAAGTTTTATAAAACATTTTTTTCTTATCAAAATATAAATTTTTAAACATTGAAAATAAAATTGTAATAATATTTTAAACATCTGATAATTAATAAAATTTATAACATTAAAAATCTATGACGAAAACTTATTTAGAAAAAAAAGTCTCAACTTCAGATACCTCCCTATCATTTATAAATTTCATACTTTTTCCTGACGAAATTAGAAACTGAACTTGGAATTACGAACGTATAAAACATATTTCAAAAGCAGTGACCCCATTTAAATACCTGACATTCTATTGGGATAAGTTCAAAATTTATATTTTGTAAATCTAGGTAGGGTTCTAGAAGTTAAGGTGTCGACTACTTATGTCATTTTGCGCCTTTTACACAAGTTTTATCTGTACGTAGCCCGGGACAAACACAAACATCCATGCCCACTTCCGCATTCGAACCCACAGCCAGGCGGACTCGAGAACCAGAAAGCCTACGCCCTCTCAGCTTTTGTAAATGTATTTTGTTACTAGAATAAGGTAGTTATAACTATTTTTAAAAAAGTTTGTTCAAAAGTATTTTATATGAAATTGAAATTGTTACTTGTGAATTTTACTGTGGTTATTAAAAGATTTTTAAAATTATTTGGTTAAATTGGTATGCAAATTTGTTAAGGTAACTGTAAATATTTCCACAATGTTTGAAGAATTAAGCATGAAATATCAAAGCATCATTGACCCCGGTGAAAATAAAATCTAGTAAGAGGCTCGATTTCAATTTTTTGGACTCGTGAAAACGGTTCGAAGTAGCATCAGTTTTACACCTGATGACGAAATGCTTGGAATTCAGTCGTGATGTAGCCACTTGACAGGCTTTGCCGGGGCCTGTCTTTCACGTGGGCCATAGGACGCATCACCTGGAAATAAAGCCAAACAACTTAAACGTCATACATTGTTACATCATCATGTTTCGACCATTGTAAACTGTATTTCTACCAATAAGAAACCTTAAATTTGGTCAACTTCGAGGCCAACGAAAAAGACAGGCCCCGGCGCGGAAAAGTCACCTGACCGTAATTGTCTGGCCAACAATTTAACCTTCATTGTTTCCAACAAACGAAAAAATATTGATTATTAAAATTTAAGATGAAAGTAATTAATGTTACATTGTTACCCGGACTAGTATGGACAAGTAACTTTTTCGCGCCAGGACCTGTTTTTCTCGTTGGCTACGGTTGACTTACGATGATTTATAAAATGCATGACGTTTCCGTTGTTTGACTTTGTTTCTAGGAGGTGTTGCTACGTGACGGATCAAGCAATGACGTGGTGTACGGACACTAAACCGCCCGATAGTTCATCACCGGACGGTTAAATTCAAAAACTGTATTTTACTCCGTTTTGAAGATAATAATTTTTAAAGGTCGAGTTCCAAGCCACAATACATGCATTTGTATCAATTGTCTAATAATTGTGGGCTTATTCATCTGCTGAACAAAGTATAAATATGAAAAATCAATAAACATAAACAAAAAGGATCTAAAAAGGGAAGAACGACGAGATCTTTTGTCCTGGCCTCAGCGCATCTTCAGGTCATCTGGCATGGTTTAAAGTTTAGGGCTTTCCCCATCTTGGACATTTCGTGGTGTTGGGTGTCAGGCAAGATTTGCGGCTTTTTGCGGGGAGGACTGAACTGGGGGGGTGAAATGGGCAGTGTGGGATATAGCTAGGAGGTAAAAATGCAAACAAAACGAAAATAAAGGAACTTAAAATCAGCATAAATATTTAAAGGAAAATTCTTCTAATTATAGAATTACTGCCAATATTTGGGTGGATTTGATAAGAGAAAAAATATTGATATGAAAATAGATTGAATTATAAAATTAATTGCCAATTTGGGTGAATTTGATAAGAGCAACTTGCCAAATTGTTATCAACTTTTTTATATGTAAATTGATTCTTTGTTCAGTTTTTATATACAATTTTGCTCTCTTCATAATACAGCTACCTAGTTCCATGCTATTGGGTGATCATTTGTGTAAGAATGGAACCAGGGAAGTTGGGAGAGCTATGGGATTGTTGATATGTGTTTCTATGCATTTTTATGTTCTTGTGTACGTGTTTCTATTCGTCCTTTTGTCTGACCTGTGTATAACTTGTTGCATTGTGAGCATAGTATGTTGTAAATGAGTTCTGAGTTTTTTTCCTGGGACTGGAGGTGATGTGTTTAATTTGACTAGGCTGTTGAAAAGGGAGTTTGGGTCGCGAAATACTGGATGGATATTAGTATCATTGAAAATTTTTTTATTGTTACGATTTAGTTTATGGTGGTATTGAAAAGAGTATTTAATTTTTACTTTTTTGTTATCCGTTTGATTATTTTCCACAGAATTCATATTTTTTTTTTTTTTGGATCGTGGAAATTTTTGTTGACCCATTTTGTCAGAATAACTTTCGGATAGCCATTATTTTCCAATATTATCCAAAATATATCTACAGGTTTTTGAATATAGATGGGAAAGCAGAGGTTGTATAAGCGAGATAGACGATACTTAACGATGTTCATTTTGTGGTGGTAAAGCTGATAAGAGTTAAAGTTGATAGTTATGATTCCTTGTGTGGGTTTTTCGTATAAATCAAATATCATCCAGTTATTGTTGCGAGTGATTAAAAGATCTAAGAAAATAAGCTGGTTATTATTAGGACCGATAGAACTTATGTTTTCACAACGTGCGTCCGTCCGTCTATCCGTCTGTCTGTCCGTCTCTCTGTCCGTTGGTGCTCTCTAGCTTTCGAACGCTTCCGAATTTTCGACTTCAGTTTTCGCAATTCGACAACTTAGGGAAATCGGAAAAGGAGTTCGTTGATGGAAAAAATTGATGAACTACTTCCGGTTCAAAATGTCAAAAATAATATAGGGTACTACGTTTTTCACTACACAATTTCCCCTGTGCATTGCTAAATGCTGTTGTCCCTTTAAGATCCTATAGCTAAAGCAGAGAAAAGGCTTGTGAATTAGGTGAAGACGCGTGATCGTCTTTCTTAATAGTCAATATCAGTCAGAACTGGTTCAAGGGTATGTGATTAAGTGGTACAATTATGGTCCATTGGAAACTTACATTGCTAAGATATGGCATGTATTATATCAAAGAGCTTGAAATAACATGTCATGATTGAATATTAACGTAAAATTAACGATAGTCAAAAGAGGCTCATTGGTATGTGGTTTCATGGAACCATATGGTACAGGGGACACTTTCAAAACTCAGATTTGGCATGTAATATTTAAAAAACTTGGAATGATGTGTAATGCTTGAATATTACGTAAAATGAATGATAGTCGAAATTGATTCAAAGGTACCTGCTTTTCGTGGACCCATTATGGTTCATTGGAACCTTCAATTCTAAAATATGGCATGTAATATATCAAACGACTTGGAATGATGTGCTATGAGTCTATATTCTATCTATATATATAAAGAAGGATGTTTGTGGGTCTGTTTGTCTGTGGGTCTGTATGTTTTTTATACAAATCTACAGTTTTATTTCGATCTTGATAAAATTTCGCATACATGACCTTTAATACATGAAGAAGGTCACTGTCTACCTCAGATTTCGAAAAAATAATAAATATCGATAAAAAATCGATATTCATGGTTATGGCAAGGCATATTAATGAGAAATATCTCATGACCAACAATGTAAGGCAAAGTTGGTACAACAATAGGTATCAACAATGGTATCAGCACGCAATTCACAAACGCACTGCATGAACCAACAATATATATCTCATGACTAACAATGAAAGGAAAAGTTTGTGCAAGTGTTATTATCCCGGGCAACGCCGGGTACCTCTTCTAGTGAATCTATATATATAAAGAAGGATGTTTGTGGGTCTGTTTGTATGTTTTTTATACAAATCTACAGTTTTATTCCGATCTTGATAAAATTTCGCATACATGACCTTCAAAGCATAAGGAAGGTCACTGTCTTCCTCAGATTTCGGAAAAATAATAATTATCGATAAAAAATCGACTATCATGGTTATAGCAAGGCATATTAATGAGAAATATCTCATGACCAACAATGCAAGGCAAAGTTTGTACAACAATAGGTATCAACAATGGTATCAGCACGCAATTCACAAACACACTGCATGAACCAACAATATATATCTCATGACCAACAATGCAAGGCAAAGTTGTGCAACAATAGGCCCATTGTGTTCGCATCAACAATGGTATCAACGCGCAATTCACCAATAACAATGAGCACAGAATGATGATGTAATGTTAAAGCAATCTTTCCAAGAATTATAACAATGAACATAAAATGACGATGTAATATGGATAAGCTTCAATTTGTAACAATGCATAGAATTCCTGTTATTCAGGCTTTTCTTAGAAAAGAGAGTTCCTAGTACTTAACAATTTCCTTCAAATCTTTAAAAATGATCAGTAACTGGAGATAATGGAGAGTTAGCAGACTGTTGAGAAAGAGTGGAAAGACGACAGAGGAAGCACTCCTTTAGCTCCGTGATGTATTGAGCAAATGGGAAGTAAGTAAATAGAAGAATCGGTGACCGCTAGACTGCTTCAACCCATCGATAGAAGAGTGGAAATTGCAACAACACTAAGTATACATCTGAGGTAAGATTACGTGAGTAAGAAATTATTTAGACTAGCGGTGGCATCCTTGGAGCGGTCCAGCCATTGTGAGCCTTTAAAAAGTTTTTTTTTCGAAATTTCATTAAGAATTTTTACTGTTTTAATGCTAAGCATTTTCATGTGTTTATTTTTAAGATATTGCAAAATTTAATTTAATTTTTTGAGATTGTTCTGTTTACATCCAAGTGTATTTATCCAGGGCAACGCCGGGTACCTGTGCTAGTATAACATAAAATTATTAATCTCAACAGTTCCTCCGTCTTGTCCTATCCCAACAGTTCGTCTAATTAATCTCATTTGTTCTCTTGTTTGTCACCCAATAACGCCTTACTATTCCCCATGCAAACTGTATATAAACCCGTCCGTTAGTACTAATTTCATTACTTCAGGATAATTCTCTAATATTCTATTTGCTTTTAGAGAATTATCCTTTTTGCTTTGATAAAGGATAGGCTCTATCTGAAACGTCAGCTCTTTATTTGATTTTTTAGTTTTATTTTGATTATACTTATATTTTTATTATTTTGTTATTTGTTAATTATTATTTAATTTTTCAGTTGTATTTATTAACTATTTATAAAATTATTAACAAATCAGGCAACGAAAATACCCAGGACCGATAGGATTTTAAAGCATTTGGGAACGAAAAGGAAAGCATTTTTTTTCTAAAGAAATATTTCGTTGTTAAGAATTAGATGAAGTTACTGAGAGTGCCTCTGATTGCTAAGCGAGGCGAACTTCTAAGGGAAATTAAGTTCAAACGGAATAAAATTACCTGAAAAGTTAAATGGAGAAAATAGCAACTCTCCATAGATTAAAACATATACGAATCCTTTAATTTGTAAGCATTCCTACTTCATGAAATAAGCGTTAATTTTTGAAGCGTTCTGTATAAGGGTCAATTCTTTCTTCATAAACTATTTTCAATCCTTTTTTACGTAAGCATGTTCGTAATGATTAGGAATTCATCATTGAATTCATCATTGAAAGAATGATTAGCTACAAGCTGTCATTAAAATTTACCTAACAAAAAACTAACCATTGATAATATAAAGCGTA
>JAHWFO010011831.1:3169063-3213753 GCA_023313115.1 Rhysida immarginata | reverse complement strand
GATACAAAATGAACCTAGAAGTAAGAAGATATGACAGAACATTAAAACTGAGACAACATAAAAAAAAGAGATAAGGAAAGAAAGAAAAAAAAGGCCTACTTATTACCTCCTATTTGTCCTCCTTCCTGGCCTACCCCAACTCGTCTTCAAATTCCTCTTCTGCTTTTTCAGCCAATACCGTCTTATTGTTCCCTATGCCAACTATATATAATGGCGTCCTTTAGTACTTTTTTCATAACTTGTGGATATATCTCTAATTTTCTAATTGACTTTAGAGAATTATCCTTTTTGCTTTGATAAAGGATAGTCTATATCTGAAACGTCAGCTTTTTATTTTGATTTTACTTGTTATTCATTAATTATTTTGTTAATTGTTAATTATTATTTTTCATTTTTATTTATTAACTATTGTTTATTGTATTCCGGAGTTTTTGTGTCTCGTCCCTTTCTCTTATTAAAATCCGTTCTTTGCAACCTCATCTAATTTATAACAAAAGGCATCTATAGAAATAAAATGCTTTCCTTTTCGTACGATTTTTTAAAAATCCTATCGATCCTGGGAATTTCGGTTGCCTGACTCACATCATTCAACGTTGTTAGATATAATGCATGCCATATTTTAGGATTAAAATATCCACTGAATACTAAGGATTCCAGTAACCAAGGTTCCTTGAAATCAATTTCGACTATTATTTATTAGGACCGATAGGTATTTATGTTTATATAATGTGAGTCCGTCTATTCGTTCGTCTGTCTGTTGGTGCTCTAGCTTTTGAACGCTTCCGAATTTTCGACTTCCGTGTTCGCCATTTGACAACTTAGAGAAATCGGAAGACTTAGTTCGTTGGTGGAAAAAATCGGTGAGCTACTTCCGGTTCAAAACGTAAACAATAATATAGGGTACCACGTTTTTACTTTACAATTCCATGTATAAATGTCCTATGCATTGCCAAATGCTATTCTCCCTTTAAGAGTCTATAGCTAAAGCAGAGAAAAGGTTTGTGAATTAAGTGAAGACACGTGATCGTCTTCTTTGATGGTCAATATCAGTCAGAACTGGTTCAAGAATATGTGGTTTAGTTGTACAATTTTGGTCCACTAGAAAATTTCAATGCTAACATATGGCATGTAATATATCAAACGAGTAGGAATGATGTGCCATGCATGATCATCACGTAAAATCAATAATAGCTGAAATTGGTTCCTAGAAACCTGCTTCTTGTTGACCCATTATGGTTCATAGAAATTTTCAACGCCAAAATCTGGCTTGTAATGTATCTAAAGACTTGGAATGATGTGCCATGAAAGAATGTCACGTAAAATTATAAGTATTCGACATCAGTTCAAAGGTACCTGCTTTTCATGGACCCATTATGGTTCATTGGAACTTCCAATGCTAAAATATGTAATGTATCAAACGACTTGGAATGATGTGTCAGGAATAAAGAGTCAGGCAACCGAAATTCCAGGATCGATAGGATTTTAAAAAAATCGTGTACGAATAGAAAAGCATTTGATTTCTATAGAAGCCTTAGGGTCGCGAGGGCAGCAGCCCTATGGAGGATCTCCAGCGATCGCGATCTTCCGCCATCAGGCGCATGTCCTCTTTGGTAATATCCATGTGACTCGAACCCAGATTCTGCATGTAGTCTAGCTTCTTGATTCTAGGTTGACTCCTTGGTCTCTTATCCACTGGCTTGGAAAAAAACCACTGCCTAGGAAGACTAGTTTGCAGCATCCGTATCACTTGGCGAAACCAGCGCAACTGAGATCTCTCAATGCGGAGAAGTATCGGCTCAACACCTAATAATTCCTTTATTGTGCTGCTGTACACTCTATCTAGTAGGGTAATACCTGCCATACTTCTGAGAAATCTCACTTCAGTTGCTTGTACCGGCGATCGCACTCTTTCGGTCATTACCCAAGCCTCATGACCATAGGTGAGAATGGGGACAAAGATAGATTTGAAGACAGAGGGATTGGCTTTGTTACCCAGTTCGCGTTACGTTGCCACGGATCGCCACAGTTCACGCCTGACACTGCTTGCTGCACCGATCCGAGCATCATATTCTTTCTCCTGCCGTCCATCACTCGTGAATACAATCCCGAGATACTTGAATTTCTCAACCTGTCTCAATGAGGCTCCCTAACATAGAGAGCGCACTGAGCAGGCTGTCTTGAAGGGACCAGAACCTCGGTTTTAGCCACACTGATCTTTATCTCAGCTTTTTCACATTTGGCTGCAAACCGGTCTAGTGCATGCTGAAGGTTCGTGCGAGAACACCCAAAGAGCACAAGGTCGTCAGCAAAGAGCAATCTCTCCACCAGGCAGTCGCCCACACAAACACGCTCATTGCCTCGGCTGCCCCTGTCTATCCAGTCCATAAAGATAATGAACAAGATGGGCGACAGTACGCACCCTTGGCGGAGTCCAACACACAGGGTTAACGGTCTGGACTTAATGTCATTTATCCCGACATACATCTCAGAGCTTTTGTACAGAGACATGATAGCAACCAGTATTTGCCCATCCAAACCATACTCTTGCAACACTTGCCAGAGCTTCTTCCGAAGAAACTCTGTCATATGCTCTTTCGAGGTCCACAAAGCAAGCATAGACCTCTTTTGCATACTCTTAGTATTTCTCAAAGATTTACCTTATAGCAAAAATGTGATCCATCGTGCTGCGACCAGGTCGGAAACCACACTGCTCGCCCGACAGTTTGGAGTTCCCGACTTCTCTTCTCCAGAAACTTAGTGTACACTTTCCCAGGAATGCTGAGCAAAGAGATGCCTCGTTAGATGCAATCTCTCTGATCTCCCTTTTTTGAAAATAGGGATCACAATTCCTGTCTGCCTTTGCTTAGGGGCCTGTCCAGATAGCCAAGCAACCTGCTACACTCGAGTCAGCCACAGGATACCATCCTGATTTAAGGCCTTTAAGATCTCGGACCGGATTTTATCATCACCTGCAGCTTTGCCAGTCTTCAAGGACCTAATTGCCCATCTGACTTCTGTTTCAGTGATACTACTGTGACTATTCTCTACTCCAAGGTCCACCTCGTATGCCTCAGTTGTTGATGTTGCCGGATTAGGAAGAGATGCAAAGTATTCCTTCTACCTATGCAAAATGCTCTCCTCCGTTTTCAGAAGCCTCCGATCTGAACTCTTAATAGTTTGTGATGAAAGAGACTTCTTTCCACGGAGGCGGTGCACGGTCTGCCAGAACACCTTGTTTGCCAAAAAATAGTCTGCCTCCAATTTCTCCCCAAACTTCTCCCAAGCCTTGGCTTTAGCTGTTGATCCTGTCTTTGCTGTTGCTTTACGCGCCTCAGTGTACCACACTCGACTCGAAGTTGACTTATTTGCAAGCCATAGCAAATAGGCTTCCTTATTTGCCTTCACAGCTTCTTGGACTTCACTGTTCCACCATGCAGTCCTTTTCTCACCGTCTTGCGCCACACTCAACCGCTTACGACCACAGCACAATGCAGCTGAAGTAATCACAGCAGTTTTAAACAACTACCACTCCTCTTCAACAGTACCACGATCACTGGGTAGTTCTTTGAAACTTAAAGATATGTTATCTGCAAAGATCTTCCTCACAGCTCTATCCTCCAATGCCTCCCATTTGATGCGTCAAGTTTGTCTGAATCTAGTATTTCGCTTGGTTGGCATGGATTCAGAGAACCGCAAAGTGCAGACAACAAGGTGGTGATCAGTTGATTGTTCTGCCCCTCTCCTCACACGAATATCCAACACTGGTCGGAATAATTCGGCTGAAACAACTACAAAATCAATCAGTGACTTCTGGTCCATTGCATCCCTGTACCAGGCTTACTTATGGACATCCCTGTGCTGGAAGAAGGTATTTGTGATGGAAAATCTATTGTTGCAACAGAGAATCAACAAGCACCTCCTATTCGCATTTAAATCGGGGTCAGCATTCCTCCCAATCACGCCTATCCACGTTTGGTAATCAGCCCCTACGTGTGCATTGAAGTCGCCCATCAGAATGACTTCCCACTTCTGCTCAGGGCAGCATCAACTTCATCTAGTAAAAGTGGGTACTCTGTGACAGCATTAAGAGCATATGCAACGAATAGAGAGAGAGACCGTTTCCCTATCTGAAGCTTCAGGAGACACAGTTTTCCACCTAAGAGGGTCCAATCTGCAACATAATCTGCCAGCCGGGGACTTGTGAGTATCCCCACTCCCGCCTGGACAGTCATGTTAGGGTCGACACCAGAGTAAAAAAGCTTCCACCCTCCTTCTAAATCCAGAGTTCCAGAACCCGGACGTTTCGTAAAAGTAATACCTATGATATCCAGTCGATACCGTTTGGCTTCCTCCACTAACTCTGATTCCTTTCCTGTCATGGAGAATACGTTCCAAGTGCCAATTGACAGCACCCGATCTTGTTGTCGCTTTACCCTTTTCTTCTCCTAAGTAAAGGCATGCGCTGCCCCCGACCGTTTCCCCAAGCGCATAGCGAGTGCACTGGTGGGGCTGATCTGGTGTGCATTGCTCCGAGATAACAGCCGGATACTGTCGACAATTTTTCGAACGAGAGCTTCTGCCTAACTGCCGAACGCGGGTGACGTTAACCTGCGCCACACACGATGCAGTATGAATTCTCTCATTCGTCGACATCATGAGATATGTGTTTGTTTAGATACTCTTCGTCTCACTTCTCAATCATGACCTTTCTGGTAAGGGAGACCCTAAAGTAGCCGTGCTACAACCAGCATAGCTCACAGAATCCCTGAAGCACCCAAACCCTTGACGCGCAGTAAGGGGGCATACACTCAGGGGACGTAAAATTATTGATAGTCAAAATCAGTTCAAAGGCACCTGCTTTTCGTGGTCCCATTTTGGTTCACTGGAACTTTCAATGCAAAAATATGACATGTAATATATCAAGCGACTTGGATTGTTGTGTCATGAATATAACGTAAAATTAAGGAGAGTCGAAATTTGTTCCAAGGCATCTGCTTTTCGTGGACCCATTATGGTTCATTGGAACTTTCAATGCTAAAATATGGTTCAGTGCTAAAATATAGCATGTCAAATGTAGATAACTAAAATATAGCATGTAGAATATAACGTAAAATTTAGGCTAACTGAAATTGATTCCATGATTCGTGTCTTAATGATACCATTATGAAACTATTGGAAACTTTCACTGCTAAGATATGGCATGTAACGAATTACGCCTTTAATTATCAATAGTTAGTTTGTGTTAGGCAAATTTTAACAATACTAGTAGCTACTCATCCCTTGAATGATACATGCTTACGTAGAAAAGCGTTGGCAATAGTTTTTGAAGAAAGATTAATAAATAGGAATGCTAACAAATTAAAGGATTCGTATATGTTCTAATCTACAGAGAAATGCTACTTTCTCCATTTAACTTTTCAAATAGTTTTATTCAGTTTGAACTATACGTTTCTCTTAGATGTACGCCTTGCTTAGCAACCAGAGGATTCCTTAGCAATCTCATCTAATTCATGACTATGAAAAGCTTCTTTAGAAATCAAATGCTTTCCTTTGCGTTCTCGATTTCTTTAAAATCCTATCGGTCCTAGACATTTCAGTTGCCTGACTTGTAACTTATTGCGGTTGTGGTGAATTGGAAGGACACATTAGATTGCAAATGATCTACAATGTTTTGAATATTACAGTCTTTTGTGATTATTAAGATATCATCTTCGTATCTTCTCCTGAACACTATTTTTGATTTGAGTTATGATTTGTTTATTAATTTGTATTCCAAATTTTGTGCATACAAGTTGGCAAGAAGAGGGCTCAGAGGGCTTCCCACTGGTAGGCCTTGTTTTTAAGAGAAACATTTATTGTCGAATGTGAATTGATTGTTATCTAAGCATAATTTTACACCCTCTATAAGATTGTTGATTATGGTTCTGTCAAGTTGTGTCCGCAATTTAAGGATATTTATTGTGTGTTGGGCAGGCACATGGTCATCCTGCTGTTAACATCTAGGGTATGAATTTGATAGTTACTTTTTAATTTTGTGGTTTAAAACTGCGTTTTGACTTGGTAGGAATTTTTACCTGAATCTAGAAAAATTTTGTATGGAGTTAAAATTTTTGAAGATATTGGGCTAATTTGTACGTGGCGGAATTTTTTGTGGAGGTTATAGGTCTTGTTTTATTGTTTTTTTTGTAGTTCTGGAATTGAGTAGAAACTAATAGAAACGGATTTATTTGGTCTCAAATTGTTCTAAGGGCTGTCGTCAATCATTTTACATTTTTTCCATTTTAAGAGCAGATTAATTGCTTTGTTCGGAAAGGATTTCGACTAAACTTGTAGTTCTGATTGAAAATGTGTATTATTATTATAACATGCGCTCCAAGGGGGGGGGGGGCAAAGTCACGATAAAATTCGGTAAAAGTTCATAAGTTCTTGTGTGTCAAAAATCCACATCCAAAAAATATTCTGTATGTGTCTGTGATGATCTCGACAATCTGGGGTCCGACAAATCATAACATCTCGACGATAATCTTCTGGCAAGTTATTCTAAAGTTGGATCTTATTATAAGGAAAATAACATTCCTTCCAACTAGGAATGATTTTGAGAGGAATAAGTAGTAGAGTTTTGCTAAGCCAGACATATATAAATTGGGCTGGAAGAGATTTAATAATAAAAACCTTAACAAGTTCTTTAAGCTGTATGAAATTAAGTAACGAAGTAAAATTAAAAATGTTTTTTTCATTGCAAAAAGAAGTAACAGAATAGGTAAGTTCAAAGCCACACGAATAGTCTTATTAAAGGCTACTTCCAATTTCACCGTAGTATATTTATTCAAAGGCTTTCATGCTAATATGGCATAGGTAAGTCTTAGGATAACTTTAGTTTTTAGGATGATAAACAATTCTCTTCTTGATGAAGTTTATAATTTACGAAGGTGAGGCGATTCTCAGTTCTGAGGATCTCCTGGAACTGTTGACTAAATATTACATGGTTATCGAAAATCACTAATAATATTTTAAGAGTTGCGATGTTATTATTGTTAGCCTTTGCGATCTTAAGAATCGACATCTTGTCCGGATTAATTTTCATGTCTCTTACTTTAAACCACTGTTGTAACTTATTAACATCTAACTCAGCAGCTTGTTCTATGATTTAACATTCCTCTGGGGCATAGGCTCTAGTCAGAATAGCGTCATCAACAAAAGCCCTCATTTTAAATTTTAGCTGTTATCCAAAGAAAAGAGAAAGCAACGTAGCAAAAAGAGTATTGCTGATTCCTGTAGAATACCTGTTTTCGCTGTAGCGTAAGTAGTATGGTGTTCTGAAATAATAATATTTTCCGTCTGGTAGAACAGATGTTTAAGAAGATCGAGTGTTCTTCCTGTAATCCCCATAGCTTGTAATTCCATGAACAGTTGCGGATGTGGAACAGTATTAAAGGCCTTGGCAATATCGATGCAGACTATGACAAATATCTGTCTGCTTTCCAAGGCCTCTATAGCCTCTAAATTAGTCTCCAGAAAGAGTTCTTGGACTGAAGAATTAGGTCTACCGCCATATTGAGCTCTAGATATGTGCTCCCGAAGGTATTTAGTCATACGGTCAAATAAAAGTTTTTCAGTTATTTTGAATAGCGAAGATAGGATAGCAACGGGTATAAAAAATTTTACATCACTAGGATTACCACCGTTATAAAAGGGTCTAATCAAAGTTTGTCTAAAATATTTCGGAAATTTCACATTTTCTTTAATTTCACTGATTAGATGGGCCAGAAGATAAGTACCCGGAACGCCGCAATTTTTAATTACCATATAATTTAAAATGTCATCAATCTTATTATATTTTAGTGTGCCATTCACCACCCCCAATTCAAGGACTAGCGTCTACCTCCTGCAGGTAAGCGCCTGGGTTTGGGTGATGCCAAGAGTTCGAGGCCTAAAATGAAGTTGATAACGACATGGATATATGCAGTTATAACTTTTATTCACATTTACAAACACTGTAACAAGATGCACAAAAAACATCAACATAATGACAAGGTTTAGACTTACTGCAGTGCACTGCTCTGTTTACCTTAAGGGCCCTTATATCAAGCATGCATTAAACTATAACCCATAAGTTCATTATCTCAATATCCCTTGGTGCAGTCATACGGTGCGCACAACATGTTACACACAGGTCGAAGAATTATACCTGGTTTAAACACGTGAGATAGCAACCGTGTGCATGGTTTTCCGCTTGGTAGAGTACGCCCAGAACCTCCGCATAAAGTATTTCTCTTAATAATGCTACTCTAGCTCTTGGTGGTTCTTTTGTTACCACCGGTGGAGGAGAAACACGGAAACCCCTCTTGGCCGATTTTGAATGCTCCAAATCAGGGGACTTGGTACCATATCAAAGGAACATCGCTGTCTGATATAAGGAATAGCTGTCCCTAAATTTTAAACTAGGGACTACTACCTCACCTAAATATATAATGTACTCCTGCATGCCACACCATATGATGACACCACAATTGTTTCATACATTAAAATAATTTTAAACTAATACAATTGTGTCTTCCGTGCATCTAAAGCAATTAGCAGTTCCAACTCCAGTTCAAGAGAGCAATTTTAGATCCGTTCAAGTTCACCTAATGCACTATAGTCAATGTTATGCAACCTGGAGGGGAAGTTTCTTTGTGATGCATAAGACTATTAAACATGAAGCGTGATGTAGTCAAGCGCGGATTCCATGGTCTTTAGAAAAAGAAACATCAAGTGCACTCACCAACTATAACGCCTTACTTCCGAGGGAGATTCATCAACGAGAGTCCTTGACACATTCCTAGTGTGTTTGGAGAAATATCTCCTTCAAGAAATAATCGAATGTCGATGTCGCCGTGTCCGTGAGTACGATTAGCCAAAAAGACTTCAAATTAAGTCTCCCAACTTTCTACTTACATAGCTGTATTCGTAAATCATTTTATCAAAACTTCTCAAGTAAATTAGCCAAATTTGTTAAGAAGCTTATACAGCTAACATGATTCGAAGCATTATTTTTACTGATTTTTTTTAACATCCTCCCTTCATCCAGAAAAATTCTATATATTTTTTTAACACAACAATCCCCTTCGGCCCCAGCAGAAAAAAAACATTCCACACACAACAAAAACTTATTATAATTTTATACATGGCATCACGCCACGGACCAAAACAATGCTCTGCCTAGTGCCTTGCTTATTTTTTCACTTCAATTAGCTTAACAACAACAACGGCACAAGGCAATTAAAATAAATACAATAAAACAACGAAAACAACGCCACAACGAGGGAACAATCACACTATAGCAAATACACACAAAGTAATCAAGCACACAACAATACCTGATTGAAATAATGAGAGCTAACAGACGAAACAGTAATATTCTCTTAAAAAATAATCTTAGTCTCACAGCAAAAATGAATGCTTTGTATGCTCATTAAAATTGACTTTAATCACCAAAAGAAAAAGAATAGTGACTTCCTCCGGACCCATATAACATTAACTGACATGGAATGTCACATTAGTTTATCTCTTTCGAGATGCGGTCAGTTTCCTGCACTAAGTTAACTGGTAATTCTTAGTCCATCTTAGCTTTGGTTAATTGCATTGGAGTAGTTTAAGGCATCTTCTTTTGAAAAGGGTTATCACTGTAAATAATTTCTAATACTATCTTCGGCTAGAGTTGTGTTTTTTTAGGTTATGTATTGTTATTAATAAATTCCATAGTGCTGACTATAAATTCTTTCTAATGCTGAATGACTATGTTTTGCCTTTATCTATAGGGATGATATGAAGGTCTTTCTCCTAATGAATCGTTTTAGAATTTTTAATTCTTTTAAGGAGTGTTGTTCAATGAAGCTAACTTGTGTATGCTGAATATTGCCTTTTTTCTTATCGTTTCTTTTTTGCTGGTCGTTTTTGGTTTAGCAATTTGCGGGCTTTTTAATTTTTTATTATGCTTCAGTTTGTTTTTAATTCATCACAAAATAGTCTAAGATGAAACGTAAGGAATCAGGATCTAATTTATTGTTCAGGATGGCACGTGTTTTGTTTAATGTTAAATATTGTTTTTTAATATTGGCTTTTACAATATTTATTTCTGCCTTATTAATGATATTTATTATGCCTATGTCGCTGGTTCTGTAATTGATTTTTGCATAATTAGGTATTTTTATATGCAAAAGTAGAAAATTATTAAATTTCAAATGTGACTTGGTGCGTTCAAATTTTACAGATTCCTTTTCATACCATCTTATTCTATATTTTTACGTTGGATAGGTGCCGTAGAGGTTGCTGAAGAACGACATGGTGTTGCGGGAATATGTCAAAAGAAAATATGTTGGCATCACTAACGTGTATGCAAAGAATAGATTGGTGAAGATAGCTCAGTTTACCATCATTACTATTTCATCATCCCATAGCTGTAATAGTTAGGTCACTCTAACTTTTACTTTCAACAAAACAAACAACCTTGATTTTTACTACTAAAATTACAGAAGAATAAACACATGAATTTTCAATCCTAAAATTCACTTTTTTCCAAATTTTATTTTATTTATATAATTTATTAGTAAATGGTTGTTTTTTTATTTATTGCAAAATTTTCTATTTATATTTATTGCAAAATTTTATATTTATATTTATTGAAAAATTTTCTACATATTTAATTTATTGCTAAATTATTGTTTATGTGAAAATTATTATAATGCGAGATGAAAATATGGCCCGAGACCTTATATTTAAGAGGTCCTGTGTCTTTAAGTAAAGAACTAGTTTAAAAAGGTTCCATGTATTTAACTAAAAAGATTGAAAATCATCTGTAAAACCTTATTTTTTACGATACCTCATAAAAAATTTTCATAATAATTTCAAGAAGTTTAAAAACTTCAACAATGTTTTTTTATTGTAACAGTCTGGATATTATCAATATGTAAAAGAAATTAAGGCCAATTTAGTCAGTAACTTCCCCCAACAAGCTCTAAGCCCAAAATAGGGTTAAAAATTCTAGCTAAAAAAAATCTCTTTTTAGTTGTGTATTATCATTATTAAAAATAAAAGAGAATTTAAAAGCAGGGTCAATAATACCGATCTCATTTCAGTAAGCATCAGTCACAAGAGAGAGAGAGGGCAGTTCGTCTAAAACTTCTTGAAAATCTTATTTCAAAACGCAAAAGATAATCCAGAGGATTGCTATCACCTTTAAAAATTTTCTTTAAACACAGGGTTTTGCTAATCTTGTCAATTAAGGAAACGCCAAATCCATCAAAATTAGTAATTTCTGTCTCATCAGACAAGCGCTTTAAGCGATGTGAATTAATTACTAATTTTACAAATCAATTATGAAGAGTAAGAATCATTTTGAAAAGTTAATTATTGCCTGTGTACTAAATAGATAAGCAAAAAAAGTGTTTTGATGACACGTGAGTTTGATATAATTTCCAAAAAACAATATTGAAGGAAAACAAAATTGAAAGCCTACCTATAAGTTTAAGTATGAGATGTTGTAGATAGAAATTAAATTTACCTTTTTTTACCATTTTTTCTAATATTTTTTATCCTTTTTTAATTATTTAAATTTTTTTAATTAATTAAAAGAACTAGATCCAGAAAAATCACAAGGAAATTCTAATGAGAGTTTAAAATAACTAAAAATTATCTTAATACACCAATAATTTTTAAATTTCGGTTTAATAATAGTTTTAACTATAACGGCCTAATGAAAATTTTGACATATAGCCTGATAATTATTCACACATAATTTTGAAAAGAATAAATTTACAATCTTCAGTTTCGAGTTAAAAACATAACTTGTCAAAGGTTAAATTATGTTCAAATTTTCAGGCTTATTTTATCAACATAAATTAAGTTATGACAAGTTATGTTTTCAACCCGAAACTGAAAATTGTAAATTTAATCTTTTCAAAATTATGTTTATATAATTATAACAAGGCTATATTTTAAAAGTGTTTTTAAGCTATTAATGTTAAAATTGTATTAGGCCAAAATTTAAAAATTATGTTTGTATTAAGAAGTTTTAGGTTCATTTTGAAATCTTTTTAAGCAGTCATTTTCTGAATCTTTTTGATGTAGTTTTTTGTTAAAAGTAATGAAAATTATTTAGTTAATTCACTTCAAAGTACCATTGTAATGAACTTTTCAGAATTTTAAAATATTATAGTTTTACCGGTTTTCTTACGTTGAGTTTACTGAAATTTATAACTTCCACTTCACTGTCTCATTTTAGTTATTTAATTTTTTTTTTTGTACGAAAATCGTCTATTTTTAACATGAAAATTGTGTAGGAAATGCCACATTTAGACCATAATGGCGGCTCTGTTTTCGTGTCCTGACCTTTTTTTATAGACCTTTTAATAGGCTAATAATAATATCGTCCTCTGTTAGTTGCCTTAGAGCATTAAACTTAGTTTTATGTCAGTTTTACTTTATCCATCCTATTAATGCTCAAGTATACTTAACGTCTCTGAAGGCTACGAAGAATGAGATGTAGAATGAAGCATGCTACCAAAGCAACTGAAAAGCATGTGGAGGACATGATTCGTTTTGACAGACAATTGACACTGCAGCTGAAGTTAGATGTTTAGTACATGCATGATCGTTTAAACTTCGTGTAAAGTCTAGTGGCTAATCCTTTTGGAGAAGCAACGGAATGCCATTCAAAGGAAACGCCCCGGCAGTAGACAGGCAATCCGAACACCTCCTAGAATGAAATTTTGCCAAATGAAACTTCATTCATTGTTTCATGATTATAAGAAGTCATAAATTTGGGCTTATCATTAGTAGAAATACGATTAAAAATAACTTTTTATGATAATGTAATAATGTATGACGTTTCAGTGCGCAAGCTTTCGTTCTAAGATGTATTGGCAACTCTCCATCAGGACAAGGACATAGGTAAGGAGGTAACCACCCCCCCTTCATTTATATATAAAATACATTCTGAAATAGGCAACTAGAAGTAAAAAATCCCATGAAACCTTCCTATGAAAAATGTATACCTACGTGGCTGCATCAGGACAATGGTAAATAGACAATTCTTCACTAAGTAAATGCAAGACCTTATATGGTTCTGTTGACTCAAACCAAATTCAGGAACTAGGGTGGGAAGTTATTGAAAAGGCAGCCACTAGCCCGGATCTAACATCAAGCAATTTCCATGTATTTCGTCCTCTCAAAATCCAACTTGGTAGCCAGTGCTTTGCAAATGTCGAGGAGATTGAAAATGAAGTGTAATTTAGTTCAGGTAGCAAAGCCCAGCCTTCTACCGAGAAAGCATCAAAGAAAGAGTAAAACGATGGGACAAATGAATTAGCAACGGCTGGGCTTATTTTGAGAAGTAAGAAAATAGTAATGTGCAAAATCTTGCTGTTTCACATAAAAATAATATATTTTAAATCATCAATTGTGACTTATTTACTGAATTCACCTCGATTATACTTACCTACCACCTAATTTTCCTTTCGAACTCTAAATTTATCTTTTTGTGCTACAGTATTCACAGGGTGAACCCAAAAACGATAATTTGCACATCCATGCAATTTGCACAGAAACGAATGAAATGAAGACGGCTTCCAGAGAAAATATAACGAGTGGATATAACGAGTAATTAATGATAATTTAGTAATACATATCCTAATCGTACCACATGGTACTATTGAAACTTTCCATTCTGAGATATGACATATATCAAACAACTCAAAACAACTTGTCATGAGTAAATATAATGTGTAATAAACGACAGTGAGAATTAGTTTAGTAGTGCATGTCATAATCGTACCATATAATACCATTAAAACTTTCAATGCTAATATATGCCATGTAACATACCAAACAACTTGTAGCGAAGTGCCATGAATGAATATAACGAGTAATTAATGATAGTGGTAATGACATCAGTAGTATATGTCCTGATCGTATCCCATGGTATCAATGAAATTTTCCATTCTGAGATATGATATATATCAAACCACTAGTAATGTATCATGAAAGAATTTTATGAGTAATTAATGATAGCGGAAATTATTTTAGTTGTACGTGTTCCAATCGTACCAAACTTTATCCTTAAAACTGTCAATGCTAAAATATGGCGTGTAATATATCAAACAAATCTTAACGCTCATGCTCTTGATCTTAATCTAATCATTATTGAGAACGAATTCAATTATATGAAATTGGTATTCACCAATGGTTTTGAGTGCCTAAACTAATGCGCAAGATCGCTTATTCTGAATACGGGCAAAATATATGGCATGTAATTTAGCAACTCGTAACGTCTATAGCAATTGTTGTCCATAGCTAATTTCTATCAAAAGTAAATTGCTGTTAGGCTTAAGATTATCAATGTCTGCATTTTAATTAGACTTATTGTTGTTGATTAACTTAAGAATACAATAAAACTCTTTTTCCACAACGAAACAAGAATTGTACAAACATAAAAAGAAAAAGACCAAAAATAAAATGAAAAGATACAACCTGAGTCTGTAAGCGCTTTTCGAAAGCTTTGCTTTCATCATTCAGCAGCCAAGGAGCCCCTCGAGAGAACTTGAGAGAACTGATTTGGAATAATCGACAATCGAACAGGGAAGTGATATTCGAGTGGCACTTGAAGCTAAGCTTCCGTAATCTCACCCTTCCTAAATAAATGCCAAGGGAATTACACTGAAATAGTTAAGTAGTTAAAGGTCATCTATAATATGAAGGAGAAAATACCCCCTCTTGGTTGGAGGTGATTTTGATTGACGACTGTCTAGACTAGAAGCAGACCAATAGTATTAGATAAAATACGCCCTATGAAGTCCAGTAATCTGGAAATAAGACATTATCAATGTCTTCAAGATTAATATAAAGTATATGCCTTGGATCACGATATCTCTTTCTAGGCATAGGATGATATAAAATGCCCGAGACTAGCTCGTTGCTATGATTTTCTATATTATGCAGCATGGATTCCATGATCCCTTGAACGTATTTGCCAATATGAATCATGTTGAAGTCATTATAAATTGAGGAATTGCGAACAATTCTCCGATCTTTTTGTGCAATAGTCCTAAGGGTAACGTTTTGGAACGTTTGCAGTTCTTTCCACCTAGTCTTACATATTGTGGCCCAGATGGGCATAACATACATCAAGATGGTCCGAACAATGACCTTATAAAGTAGGAGATTATTATCAATGTTTAGAGCACTATTCCGGCCCAGCAGAGCAATCAAGCTAATCTTGGCTCTCCTGGCCTTATTCAACGCATAAGTTGCGTGGGAAGTCCAGGTAAGTTTAGAGTCAATAACAACAACAAGATATTTATAAGTATCAACCCAGTCCAGTTTTTTGCCATATAGATGCCATTAGAATCTAATGATCTCCTTCTCTTCTTGGAATAGAACATGCCTAGTATTTATAATGAACGGAAGCCAATGAAGACAAAAAGATCCAACTGAAATTTATTGATTGGGTAAATGCGTCGCCCATTTGATCAAGGGTGAATCGCTAATATGGCCCTTTTCTAAGTTGAGTAACAATTTTTTATCTGTTTTTTGAATGGCTAAGCTTTCGAAGGCGTCCAGAAGGTGTTTCGTGTTTATTGACTCAATAAGTTTTACATTGTTTAAAAAGACTTCATGCCCGGTATCTAGAGAGTGTTTGGCGATAGATGGCTGATTCCCTCTAACATATCTCGTGTGTCTCATGTGTTCTTCGAATCTTGTTTCACTATTACGGAAAGTCTGTCATTTGTACCTCATGGGGCATTGAGAACATCTGGCTTCGTATATTCCTGATTTCTGTAATGGTGGAATCTGGTCCTTTGGATTAGTTAATAAATGCCTGGTCTGGTTTGGATTGCTAAAAGATAACGAAATATTAAAAGATTTGAAAACAGAATTGAGACCTTTGATTAATGATTTATTGTAAGGTAAGGATATGACTCTCCCCCTATTTTTAGTCCGGTTGAGGGTAGTAATTTCGTCCATGAACTTCTTTAACATACTCTTCCTGACCAAATCGGTGATGGTACGTATGCTATAGCCATTTTTAACTCCAATATTCTGGATCAAGGAAATTTCTTTTTTGAATGAGTTTTGAGCTAGTGGTAGATTAATAGCTCTGTCAATCATCGAAATGAAAGTGGACATTTTTTGATTCCAAGGGTGGCTGGATCGCTTGGTATGTAATTCAAACCGTTCGTAGGCTTCCGGTATACCTCAAATGACAGTGAATCATGGTTTCTGATGACTAGGATGTCAAGAAACGGCAACCTTTGATTGTTTTCCAACTCAAAAGTGAATTGAACGGACGAAAAGCAACTATTAATATGTTGGACAAAAGTGTTGACATAGCAAGATTGGTGTCAAAAATTGTGAAGACATCGTCCACATATCTGAACCAACAATCGGGAAAGTAAAAACCGGAATTTTTCTTTATGTTGGAATAGAACATGCTGAGTATTTATAATGAACGAAAGCCAATCAAGACAAAAAAATCCAACTGAAATTTATGGATTGGGTAAGTGCATCGCCCATTTGATCAATGGTGAATCGTAATAGGGAATCGCTAATAGGGCCCCTAAAAAAATTGTTACTCAACTTAGATAGGGGCCCTGTTAGCGATTCAGCATTGATCAAATGGGCGACGCACTTACCCAATCAATAAATTTCAGTTGGAATTTTTTGTATTGATTGGCTTCCGTTCGTTATAAATACTCAGCATGTTTTATTCCAAGTCAATCTGTTTCAAAATGACATCTATATCAAAGAAATCATATATATCATCGGTATTCGGATGGCATATATGGAGGACAGGACACAGGACTAGCTCTTCAAGGTATCACTCTACTCTCTTTTCAGGTATCATCTTATTCTACTATTCTCATTTAACGGTGCGCCCTTTTCAGGGCGATATTCACCTTCTGTTATATCTTATGTGCAAGTCCCTGGCGTTGGAATTAATATTCCCGTAAACCAGTACATCAAGACGCTCATTATCCTTCTGGGTCCCTGGCATTGTGATTAATTTCCTCGCAAACCAAACTAAGGACATTTTCTAATATCATCTATTTTTTTTCTAATCATTCACGAGCGGGTCCCTGGCGTAGAAATTATTTTCTCGCAAACCTGACTTGTTGATTTTTTCATGAAAATACGAAAGTATGAAAATAATTGTCGACATAAATTTCCGAGAGAAACTGATACATCATCAAGACTGGAAGCTCTACAAAGATATTCTTAAGGAATATAGCAGCCATCTCGACTTTGCTTACTGTACACAGGACATCAATCAACAGATGTATTAACAGTGCCATAGAAGCTAGTAAGTATCCATCAGAGAATAAACCTCCCCATCGAATCCAACTCACGCCTGAAATCTAATGCCTAATTTCTGAAAAAAGAGAACCCGTAGACTATGGCAACGCTATCGTGAACCTTGGCTAAACACCAAGTATAACAGGCTAGTGCAAAGAGATCAAGAGGATATAAAAGAGCCTCGCGACGCTAGATGGAACGAAAAACTCAAAATCTTGTCGGCTCGCGACAATTCCATTTGGAGTATGGTCAGAGCTTTACAGAAGAGGAAGAATGATACACTTCCTCCACTACATACTCCACAAGGTGACTATGTGCAAACTGATCAGGACAAGGCCCAAGTCATTGCAGATTTACTGGAAATGCAGTTTGTTACTCTTACCAATGATAAGCCCGAGCGCCAAATCATGTCTCAGCGTGTATTGACAACTTTGATGAAGTCCCGCAGCATTTAACGAAGTACAACATCGAGGCTGGAGAGATCGCCAACATCATAAGTAAAATGAAAAAGAAAAAGGCTCCAGGAAAAGACAAGGTGAGTAATAACGCCCTTATGAATCTCCCAAAGAACTTTATCGACTTTCTCACCAATATCATTAATGACTGCTAGAAATTTTCTTATTTCCCTGTGGCTTGGAAGAAATCTATTGTGAAGAGCAGTTTGGCTTTCGTCCTGCCCACTCTTATCCCATGCAGATATGGAGCTCGTTAAGGACCAGAGCCCCCCCCCCCCCTCTGAACCTATCCAGGTAATGTGGGTCTGGTATTTCTCGATGTCAGTAAAGCTTTTGACCAAGTGTGGCATGAGGGCCTTATCTACAAAATGATCAGAGACGGGTTCCCTGCTGATTTGATTTTGATAGTGAAATCCTTTCTTGACGGCAGATCCTATCAAGCCAAAGTTGGAGAAGATCTTTCCACACCCCGTGTTGTAAAGGCCAGTGACCCTCAGGGTTCTGTCCTCGAGCCTGTGCTATTTAATTACTTTGTACATGATTTCCCGAAACCCGATAATTGTAATCTGTATTTTTATGCGGATGACATTGCCATTATGACATGGGGACACCAGCCGGCTGACGTTATCACTGCTGCAGTGTGCCTTGAAGCAGTTCGAAGACTGGTTTAACTGCTGGAAGTTGAACCTTAACGACGGAAAGTTCAAGGATTTGTACCTTAATAGGAAGCTCATTCAACCATCGGATTCTCTTGATCTGTTCAATAAGAAACTGGACTGGGTGGACAACTAAAGTATCTGGGAGTTATCATTGACTCAAAACTCTCATGGACCCAGCATATATCCTATGCTCTGAACAAAGCGAAGAGGGCTAAGTACAGTATCATACCTCTCATGGGTTGCAACAGCGCCCTCAGCATTGACAACAAGCTACTTCTGTACAATTCGATTATTCGGACCATACTCCTCTATGTCATGCCTGCGTGGGCGACAATCTGTTAAACCAGATGGAGTGAACTACAGTCATTCCAGAATATTACCCTGAGGATCATTGCCCAGCTGGACAGAAGGACGGTGAAAAACCAATCCATCCACTTGGATTTAAACATGGCCCATATCGGAAAGTTTATGCAGGATCTCCTTTTGATTATGATACAGTAGATGAAGACTCACGACAATAAGCTTGCGAAAGGGATACTGAAGAACTCAATGAATAGGAACTGGCAAACGAAGTATCATAAACCGAGAGACGTTCTTGACGTCAACTTTGAAGATATTAGCAACGTCTCTTTCCCAGACTATTGGAAGATGTGATAATCTTCTTTCTCCTGTGGTTATTTCGTTTGGATTTTGTTTCTGATAATCGTCAATCTTAGTTTCTTTTTTGTTGTATAATATCGAAGAGCGCTTGGGTTGGTTAGGCTTCTTGACTACCTCAGTGTATTTCATTTGGAGTTTATTCTGGTTGGATGAGCTTTGTGAAAGCGCTTGCTTTCGTCCCATCCTAACAAATGTACACTTCACAGTTCGATTGTCGATTGTCGATTAAAATATGCATAATGAAATAGCATGCATAAAATTTTGTGGAGTTGTATTTCGTTATGAATTTCTACTTTTAACATTACTAGCTAACCTGCCCAGCTTTTCTATCCCAATTTCTATAGTTGGCTTTGGCTTCGGTTAACGACCGGCTAGCATAGGCTACGATATGACGTCGTCCTTCATAGACTTGTTCTAGCATAGAACCCATGGCCCGTTTCAAGGCATCAATATGTACCTCAAACAGCCGGGAGAAGTCCGGTTGGATGAAGATTGGAGGAGTGGTTAGATAATGCTTTTGAATGCCTCTTCACACTTTTCGTCCCATATCCAAAGTGTGTATGTGTAAGGTGATGCAAGGGCCTGTTTACCGCGCTTATAGATGGAACAAAAGCACGGTAATACTGAACCATACAAACAAATTTTCGGACTTCTTCGACTCTCGTCGGATGGGGGTAATCTGAGATGGGTCGGATATTACGATCGCTAGGATGTTATCCAATCGGTATACAAGAAACTTGACCTGCCGTTGGAAGAAGGTCGATTTCTTGAAGTTGGCCTTCAGTAGAAATTGAGTAGCCGTGAAAAAACTTTGCTGAGGGTGGGAAAATCGGTCTCCTAGTCCCGGCTTGCAACTATGATGTCATCAACATTGTGGAAGCACTCAGGTTCGATAATAGGGTCGAGTACCTGGTCCATCAGGGACTGGAACGCTTGCACTGTGTTCTAGTAATTGTGACATTAATAATATTAAGTAATTTTTATTCTAAACTTTTGGGACTTAATCTTTATCAAAATGTTGTTAAGAAACAACATCCTTTATGTGTATGACATATTATTTTTAGTTGTTTGTTGTAATAAAGATGCACCTTAAGAATCCGTCTCAGAATAAAAAAAATGTTTGGATTAATCAGCTTAAATTTTTTTAAAAGTGACCTCTTAGTAAATATCAAACTAGTCTAAATTTCGGGGCAGAAAATACCTTTTGTCCACAAAAAAGTACTTCAAATGCACATTTTACCCACACAGCAGTCTTCATTCAGCATACGCACATTAACAGGATTAAGGTGAAAGAAACGCCTTGTACCCTCCGTTGACTCAAGGGAAACAACAACAACAAATCATAGATTTATACAATTTACAAGAATAATCAGATTTAAACTACACAACTAATGAGAGTCGAGAAAGGTGTAACCTACTCTAACTGAAAACCCCAATAAAAAGTCGGAAATAATTTTTTTTAACAAATTTCAACATAAGAGTGTGGATTTATGTCACAAGTTTGTCCTTTATGCTTAAACTTTTAGAAGCTGCCTTGGTCCATGAACCAAGGAATTTTATATTTTTGGCAGAGACGTTTTGTGTAGGTGCCTTCCTTTGTAACATGTGCATGTTATTAGTTTTAATGCCGCAAATCCAGTTAATTGTTGCTTCTGATGGCTTACATTAAAATGATGAAGGGTAAAAGCATATGTGGTGGTCACTTGGCAATGCCTTTGATAGAGATTTTAAGTTTAGTTTTTTCCCTAGTAAGCAGTGTCTTTAGGTGTGCAAGCCATGATACAGAGAAAGAGTGATCAGATCCTTGCCCTATATTGGCTCAATGCTATCAAATTATTAGTGTAACACGAAATCACGTGATTTATGGAGCTTAAAATATAAATGAGAAGTAACATTGAAAAGTATTTGTTCTTAGCTCATCACTACGAATCGATTATTATAAGATAGGCCATTATTTTTTTATTCTTAACAGTCACCATTAGAGCATGTGCAACAGATTTGAAGGGTCCATGAAAAAACCTGAAAAACTGATACAGCTGTGATAAGAACTTTGATGGTCATATTTCTGAAAACGGAATTTGGAAAAAGCAGACAAACACAAACATACAAATCAAGCATGCATTCTTAAAAATAGCTTTAGCTAAAGCTCGTAATAAAGAAGGTAATGCCAAATCAACTTATAATTTCATTGAACACCCAAGAGAAAGGATACAGCAAGATAAAAGGAAAACCATATAAATGAACTAGAATCAAATTCGAGAATAAAATTTTCAAACTGAGCCAATGAGCTAAAACCTTTCTAGCCTTATATTTTGTACATGCCGATCAGACACCATAAAATTTAGAAGAAACCTAGAATCTCAGAGCAAAGCTCGCAGTACTTGTTTGATGAAAATGCACTGATCAACAACTACTGTTCGTCTACTGATGCTACTAGATATTAAAACACATTTTGATGCTGAACCTCAGATTTTTTAAAATTATAAATGAAAATAAGAAAATTTTCCATAGCATGGGCTCGAACCAAGGACTTTTTTTAATCGTACTAACATACTACTCTAACCAATTAAGCCCAATTGGCATGGAATCCTAAACATCTAACAGCATATAACAGGGTGACTAGCAATCGGGATAGGTACGGGAATGTAACCTGGAAAAATCAGGGAATAGACTGCGCATCATTTCAACATTTCACAGAAAGATTACAAATCGTAATGGCAGTAAAAAGGATAAGGAAACAGAGAATGCATTCATATGAACTGTAACGTGCTAGTAAAGACGGAACGTGTTTACCCGTACGCAGAGCTAACGCCCCAAGAATGACGCGCAAAAATACTCGAAAGAAAACCTTCCCCTTGCAGAAAATGAAAAATAGTTACTAAAACCCAGACTAACAGCGAAGAAAGGAAAACACTTACCAGATAGAACAAAACGTTATCTCAGGTAAGGTAAAAAGAATATTACCGGAGGCAAAACCCTTACGTTATCCCCAATTAACTGTAATGGCTAATTCGCAACCCAGGACACCCCAAATTTACGAAAGAGAAAAAAAATGATAACCAAATAAATATTTTCCTTTATTGCTGATAATAACGGAAGAATACTGAAACGAACAGACTCAAATCATCATAAACTAAGGTGGAACAGGGTGAACCAGATGACAGTAGGACTAGAACGGCGTTGTGATAGTTCGTCAGACATTGAGGAATTCATAGTTAGAAACAGTGTTGGGGTAGGACGACACTGATAAATAGAAGAAGAAAGTCTTGATAACAATACCGAAGATCTGGGAGATCAAAAGACGAAGGCGTACTGCTCGTACTGCAAATAGAAAAATCGTCAACAGCAAAATAGCGAGGAAAATATAACTGGAAATAAAAAAAAATTCAATTTCCACAACCTTTTGAAAAACAACATAATCAGTAACAAAAAAAATATTGACATTTGCAAAAAATAAACAATAAAAGGTATAGATAAAATAAAAATAACAAACCAACCACGGACCCCCTCCACCAGGATCCTAAGGACGAATAACAAAACTCACGCTAAAATATGGACAGAGGGAACAGTAACAGGAGGATAAGTAAGAGAAAGGGAGGGCAGGACGGACCGACGGGTGCCTACACGCAACATCAGGTACGGGTGAGGGTAGACGGTCACAACATGGATGAGGTCCTGAAAAGAAAATGAGAATAATAAAAAAATGAAACCATGCTACAAAATATCATAAACTTCCATTAAGAAAGGCTGGAAATAATAATACAGGCAAGAAATATAAATCATAAAAAAAAATAAGCTGAAGTTAAGGCTTAGAAGTAACAAGTAAAAAGTTCGTTTAAGTTCGACAAAATGGTCTTAACATAACAGAAAGGATTTTTGTTGGAGGGTTTCTTCTTTATGGGCAAACAAACTGCGGGAAGACGCATCATTTGTAAACCCATGTCCAACGACGAACAGACGAAGTGGTCCTGGTACAACGTCGGGAAAGTATTATTCCAGAAATCCAGAAAAACATATTTTATCTTGGACGGGAATGACCTTGCCTAGGTCCGTTAAATTAAAAGCGGTAGACGATCTAAGGTATAATCGATGCTCGATCAATCATAGGCACTGAAAAGAACGGAAGATCGCCGGCAAACGATGATCCTCTTCATATTAAAAGGTTACAAACCGCAAAGTCTCGTAGACGAACCGGAGCCAGATCGGTAAAATCTTAAGTTAGGATAGGAAGACTGGATGAGTAAAAACAGTTTTCCATAGGAATATTCATCACTAAATCCCAAGAGCTGGCAGAAGAGTCGGTGTTGTTTCTCCAGAGCTCTAGCTGAATCTGCTCAACAAAGCTATATTAATTTTTTAAGAAAATTACGAAACCAAAAAATTTAAATAGCATGCGCGCACGACAGGCTATCCGAGTTCACAGAAATGAAGATGGTCAGTTACTCGAGGAAAACGAGCCGTTCAATACAACGTCATTTAAACAATAAAAACAAAAAAATAAAGAAAAAGCGCGAGTGTTTAACAATAGTGATAACGAGGAAATACTGTAAAAAAAATACAATTAACAAAAATTATACTCTCTGCAAAAATAGCAAAAAAAAATATATTCTAGCTTCTAAAAGTTAAATTCTTATTAAAGTAAAAAAGCGCATTATAAATTAATGATGAAGAACTAAGGCTTCTCCTATCAATAAACAAAGAAAACAAATACCAAAAACCACGTCATAAGTCGTAATAAAAAATAAAAGGGACTCTCAATCAGAAAACAAAAAACAAGCTGGAAAAATACAAGACGAATGAAACCCGAGATTAATAAACGATGCCAAAAAAAAAACAGTTCGGAAACTACGAATGAGCAGGGAATACTTATTAACACTAAACGCTAAACTAAATGACTCACTAAGAAAATTAATAAAATCAAATATCCGTCAAGCGCGAAAAGAAAATTCTCCCTGAGATAAATAACAGAAGACGTGAGGTGACGCCACCAATGACGTAAAATGCCAAGGATCGCGATTTCGGTCGACATTTAAAATAAATCTCCAGGAAGAAAAATTTAATTAGCGTAAGAAAAATTAGAGAAAATAACTTCTCGAACGAGATATCATTAACCAAAACCTAACGCGAACCGAACGCGTCAACTGATCCCTTTAATTCAAAAAGAAGAGGAGGGGGAGCACAGTAATCTCCGTTAAAATAATAGTTGAGCGTCTGGTCATAAGACTTGCCCCGTAAATCGCCTATGTTCGCACGATCAAGAAAAAGGGGTAAACGCGGTAAAGACCAGGAATATCGACGAGACGCGAAAAATAAAAGCACAACGTTGGAAGGGAACGCGTAGAGTGACTCCAAAAGAAGAGGGGAGGGAATTTCCACGTAAGAGACCCGGATAAATAAAAGGGGATAAAAAAATTTTTTTCAGCCGTGGAAAGTGGCGGCAAGTTACAACCTCCACCTGCAACAAAAAAAAAAATTTTGGGGAAACCAAAAAAAATTTTTTTCTACGTTCACCGCAAAACGTTGAAAATACGGTAAAAAAACTACAGTAAGCCCGACACAATTCCCAAAAATAGTGAATTACATTGCCGACCATAAAAACACAAGCTGACAAAATTAAAAAACTGCAGGGGATTCTATATTCTCCTATGTAGGCCTTTACATTGCCGTACGATACTCTCCAGAAACGTGTATCGTCTCTTTTATCCAACCTTTTTAAACACAGTGTTGTTGTCGTATTGTCTTATTACCAAAAAAGGTTCGTGGAATAAAGGGTTCAAAGATTTCATCGGTCTATCCGACCTGGGCAATACGCGAGCTTTGACTAGTAGTAAGCTTCCATTCGTGAACCGGCGTCTACGGTCCATCTTAATCGTTCTGAAGTTATGACTGTAACGGTGGATCACGGCTTTTCTGATATTGTCCTCACGGATTTTACTGAGGTTGAGATCTTGTGTCTCTCTCCAAAAGTCAGTGCCGACCATTAGTTCCTCGGGAGTAAATCGGTAACATCGTGCGGAGTCACGTTCAAGGTGAATACGCACTTGTCCAGTAATTCGTCCCACTCTCTCAAAGGATGGTCCATTAATGCAAGCCGTAGTTTGTCCTATAATGATCTAATGAATCTTTCCGCGGGATTGGTGCGGGGTGTATACGGAACACTGTATAGGGCTTTGATATTTGCTTTCTTGTAAAAGTCAGTAATTCTTTTACCTGAGAAGTAAGTTGCGTTGTCTTGTAACACACGTAAAGGTTTACCATTTTCGTAATCTGATTACCTGCACTTGGGTTAATTTTTTTACTGGCTGCGCCTCTACCCAACCAGTGAACGCATCTACTAATAATAATATGTAACGGTTCCCGTTTCGCGTCAAAGGAAGAGGGCCGGTTGCGTCTAACGCCCACATTTCATTTGGTGTGGTCAGTTTGCGTCTCACTACAGGGTTAGCTGTTTTATAGTTGACCGATTTACTTTTCTGACAAACTTGGCATTTTCTGACATGATCAGCGACATGCTTTTTCAAATTTTTCCAGCGGTATTTTTTTTTCAACACAACATTTTCTGTACTAAAGGGCCTTCACTATGCCAGTACGATAGGAGGATTTTGCGTTGTTTTTCCGAAACGATGGTTTTCCTTTCTGTTTCTGCCATTTCTTTGCCTGGTGTCCTTTCCAGTCTCACTACTTTAGCAAGTGGTTTCGTACCGTCGCGCTCATTAGGTCCAGCGTACATACATCTTGACAATGCATCTGGTATCGAACTTAGTTTGCCTAGTTTGTGTTTCACATTGAACGTAAAACTTTGCAGTTTTAACGCCCACCTTGTGACCCTACTGTTTTGATCGCGGAACTTGTGTAGCCATGTCAACGCTTGCGAGTCACAAAACACGTCGAATTCTGTTCCTTCTAAATATCCCCGAAAGTTCAGGATGGTCATTAAAACTGCCAAACATTCCCATTCCAATGCTGTGTATTTGATTTCACAATCTGTGAGCGCACGACTGTAATAGCTGATGATTTTTAACGCCCCTTCTTGTCTTTGGGCCAACATCCCCACTATTGCTGGCATCCGTATGGACCTCAAAGGGCATCGTGAAATCTGGCTGCTGTAATATAGAGGGGTTCGTAAGCCATTTTTAGATCTCTTCAAAAGCCTGTTGACATTTTCTATCCCATAGCCAGGGTTGATTTTTGTGAGTCAATACGCAGAGGGGTTGGTTTATCAGGCTTAATTCTGGAATGAAACTTTTGTATAATTGAACCATCCCGAAAAATCTTTTGACTTGTTTAGGGTTTTTTGGCACGGCAAACGATAACATGGGCAAAATTTTTTCTGGGTAGGTCTCAATCCCTTGTGATTGACTCGGTATTCTAAAAATTCCACTTCCTCTACCGCAAAGCGAGATTTCGCGAAATTCACTTTTAGATTATGTGCGGTTAGACGTCTAAACACGGCATCAAGAATGCGTAAATGCGACTCTAAATCTGGAGTTCCCACTAAGATGTCATCCATATAGTGGAAACTCCAGGGCTCGACTGTCGCATCTAGCACACGATCCATGATAGATTGAAAAACCTGTGCTCCATTCTTGATGCCGAAAGGTATTATGTTAAAACAATACGTACATAACCCGGGTACCATAAAGGAAGTTTTCTCTTGAGATGCGTGTTCCAAAGGGATCTGCCAATAAGCCGCTTTGAGGTCTAAAACGGAAAATACGTGCGCATGATGTAACTTGCGTATGATCTGTTCGATGGGTAGGGGGTAGTAAACCATAGCTTTGGTAAGACGATTGAGTAGCCATGCGTCTAAGACAAATCGATATTCCTGGCCTCCCTTCTTTTCTATCAAAAAGTAGGGTAATGACCACGAAGTTTCGACACGTCTAATGACCCCTAGTCTTTCCATTTCGAGGACCGTTTGTCTTAATACGGGTTCTTTCGCGTGAGATTGTTAGTAAGGCCGGATTTTCACTGGGACGTGATCACCAGTATCAATTATATGTTCATATCCGGGGAATTTTCCTGTTATACTTGACATGACTTTGTGCATCTCCTCGATTAAAGCGTTAATACTCTTTTTACTATCGGTTTCATGACCTTTTTGTAAGCCAACAGGAATCAATGGTAAAGGTATATTGATTCTCAACTCTGCATTTAACGCTCTTAAGCTATCTAGACCTAATAACTCCGAACAGGGGAGGTTAGGAGTAACCCAAAAGGTCAAATGTAAATCACCGCTTCTGATACCGTTTACTTTTTCTATTTCTATGATAATTATTCGGGACAACTGCATAACTTCTCCATTTGCTACTGTAATGTTTTTAGGGTTCTGAAATTCAATTTTTTTTCCAATTTCTTTCGCCCATTTTTCACTGATCAACGAAATGTTTGAGCCAGAGTCTATCATAGGTTTGCCCGGAAAATCCCAATCTCAAATGCCAAAAGGTTTGCGTCGGTAATCTCAAAGTCTGGATAGTGCTCTCGTTAGTTAATTCGTTATCTTTTTTTGGAACCTCCATATCTACCGGATTGTTCATATTTGGTACGACATTGATGTTTTTGACAGTGAGATTTGATGTACCAACATATTCTGGGTCTGGGCTTTTCTCTATCGACTTGACGGTCGTGATGTCTCGGTTTTTTTGTTTTCGTCTTCTTTTCTTATGGGTTGTTTTGAGCACGCCTAACACTTTCGTAAACGATTTCTCCTGTCTGAGCTCCTTCTTTTTTAACAGGAGCTTGCATTCCGCGCATTCTGTGAGTAGGTCCTTTTCGGACTTTATCATAGAAGGCCTAATTTTCTCATGAATATTTTCTGTGGCGTTCATTAACGCTATTCGACTTAATCGGTCCATAGATACTGGCTCAACCAAACCCAGATTCAATTTCCTAATCTGAGACCAATAAGTAATAAACAATTCATTCTCTTTTTGTCTACAATTGTACAGTTTCTTAGTTTTAAGGGCTTCATCGTCCCCATGACCAAAATGGTCTAAAAGGATAGATTTTGCTGAACCCCAGTCCGGAGCTTCGTGAAGTAGTTCATTAACCCAAAATGATAAAGAAGGGGATACTAGGCGAATGAAAATATCTTTAAAATACCTTTCGGGGGCGTTATATATTTTCGTGAGATACTCAAAATCTTGGACGTACAAATTCACGTCCATTCCGCTAGCGAATGGGGGAAAATTTACCTTATTTAAAAACTTATCAATGTCAAAATGCTGATTTGCGATCAAATCCATTAATACTCTCGCTTGAGCATGCAAGGCCGAAGTAATTTCATGCACCAGATTTTGCTCCTGAGAAAACATATGTTGTGATATCTCGTGGTTAATAAAATCTTCTATATCGAGTTCTCTCCAATGGACGTCTGGTGGCAAAGGTATATCAGCATTGACTCTGAACCTCGAGAGAGCTTCATTAATACTTGCTAGTAACGCCGGTTTGGCCAAAGATGCATCTACGCCTAATCTAGGAGCAATTGCCCTAAGAGAAGATTCCTTCACCAAATTCGAAGGGAATCTTTGTTTCAGTAACGTGGAAATCAGGAGATCCTGTTGGTTCCTCACCATTTCTAAAAAATAACAAGAGGAAGGCAAGTAGAACAATTAGATCAAAGAGAAAAGGAGGAGAAGGAAGATATTTATTTGGAAAAAAAGGGACTGTAACGTGCTAGTAAAGACGGAACATGTTTACCCACACGCACAGCCAACTCCCCAAGAATGACGCGTAAAAATACTCGAAAGAAAACCTTCCCCTTACAGAAAATGAAAAATAGTTACTAAAACCCAGACTAACAGCGAAGAAAGGAAAACACTTACCAGAAAGAACAAAACGTTCTCTCAGATAAGGTAAAAAGAATAATACGGGAGGCAAAACCCTTACGTTATCCCCAATTAACTGTCATGGCTGATTCGCAACCCAGGACACCCCAAATTTACGAAAGAGAAAAAAAATGATAACCAAATAAATATTTTCCTTTATTGCTGATAATAACGGAAGAATACTGAAACGAACAGACTCAAATCATCATAAACTTAGGTGGAACAGGGTGAACCAGATGACAGTAGGACTAGAACGGCGTTGTGATAGTTCGTCAGACATTGAGGAATTCATAGTCAGAAACAGTGTTGGGGTAGGACGACACTGATGAATAGAAGAAGAAAGTCTTGATAACAATACCGAAAATAGATAAAATAAAAATAACAAACCAACCACAGACCCCCTCCACCAGGATCCTAAGGACGAATAACAAAACTCACGCTAAAATATGGACAGAGGGAACAGTAACAGGAGGATAAGTACGAGAAAGGGAGAGCAGGATGGACCGACGGGTGCCTACACGCAACATAAAGTACGGGTGAGGGTAGACGGTGACAACATGGATGAGGTCCTGAAAAGAAAATGAGAATAATAAAAAAATGAAACCATGAGACTATGCTAAAAAATATCATAAACTTCTATTAAGAAAGGTTGGAAATAATAATACAGGCAAGAAATATTAATCATAAAAACATTCATAAGCTGAAGTTAAGTCTTAGAAGTAACAAGTAAAAAGTTCGTTTAAGTTCGATAACGTGGTCTTAACATAACAGAAAGGATTTCTTTGGAGGGTTTATTCTTTATGGGCAAACAAACTGCGAGAAGACGAATCATATGTAAACCCATGTCTAACGACGAACAGGCGAAGTGGTCCTGGTACAACGTCGGGAAAGTATTATTCCAGAAATCCAGAAAAACATATTTTATCTTGGACGGGAATGACCTTGCCTAGTCCGTTAAATTAAAAGCGGTAGACGATCTAAGGTATAATCGATGCTTGATCAATCATAGGCACTGAAAAGAACGGAGGATCGCCGGCAAACGATGATCCTCTTCATACTGAAAGGTTACAAACCGCAAAGTCTCGTAGACGAACCGGAGCCAGATCGTTAAAATCTTAAGTTAAGATAGGAAGACTGGACGAGTAAAAACAGCTTTCCATAGAAATTGCCATCACTAAATCCCAAGAGCTGGCAGAAGAGTCGGTGTTGCTTCTCCAGAGCTCTAGCTGAATCTGCTCAAGAAAGCTACAAATTTTTTTTTCTTTTGCGTCCATTCGCAGCGGGTGCTCACAGCCAAAAAAAAAAAAAAATTCGAACTTAAAAAAGTGCAAGAAAACTCAACAATACAAAAAGAAAAATCCGAGATCGCAGAGCTTCTCCAAAAAGATTCCAGAAACAATGCTTTCTCGGTAACAATGGCGATTCCTGTTGTGCGACCATCGTCGCAAAGAGCAATCGCCAACAATTACTTAAAAAAAACCACATCCTTTTAAAAATTAACAAAATCAAACATCTTAAAATATATTATTTCTGAATAATAAAATAAATATTAACACACAATTAAACAACAGACAAGAGAAATAAAGAAAGAAGCAATTCTTGCAAAAGTATACAACAAAAACTACCCTTAGTTTTATAACTAAGAATCAGACAAACCCCTAGACATTCTCCGCCGGACCCATGTGACACTCACTGACATGAAATGTTACAATAAGACAGGCCATTATTTTGTTTTCCTAACAAATCACTATTAGAGCATGTCCAAACAGGCTTAAAGGGTCCATGAAAAAACCCTCAAAAATTGATATAGCTGAGCTAAGAACTTCGATAGGCATCATTCTGATAACAGAATTTGAAAAAGTTAATCAGTTTTCATGTTATCATGGAAAAGGCAGACAAGATACAAACGTACAGATCAAGCATACATTCTTATAAATAGCTTTAGCTATAGTTCCTAATAAAGAAGAAATTGCCAAATCAACGTATAAATTTCATTGAACACCCAAGAGAATGGAGACAGCAAAATGAAAGGAAAAGCATAAATAAACTAGCATCGCATTCAAAACGAAAATTTTCAAACTGTGCCAATGAACTGAAACCTCTCAGATATTTCAAAACCTTTTATACATACAGATCAGACACCATAAAATTTAGAAGTAACCTCGAATCTCATAACAAAGCTTGAATACTCGTTTGATGAAAATGTACAACAACTGGAGTTTGTCTACTGATGCTACTACATATCAGAACACACCCTCAGATGCCAAATCTCAGATATTTTAAATTATAAATAAAAATAAGAAAATATTCCACAGCATGGGCATGAACCAAGGACTTTCACTAATCGTACTAACATACTACTCTAACCAATTAAGTCCAAATGGCATGGAAGCCTTAACATCTACCTATCCATTCGAGATTGTTAGTGATAAGTACCTGGTTCGCCCAGGCTTTCGAATTTTCTTTGATATTTTCATTTATAATAGTAAACTACCAAGTAGATAAAATGATAATGCAACCTTCATAATGACTGGCACTTCCTTCATTTAAAATTTTTTACAATAAACATACAGTAAAAAAAATTTAGTCTTAACCTCATAAAAGAAACAGTAGACAATCTTCTAAGTTCGCTTTAGTATCTTTTCGAAAAATAATTTTAACAAAGTTACGCAGTGCGGTTTCCGACCTGGCCGAAGCACGACGGATCACATCTTTGCTCTAAGGCAAATCTTTGAGAAATCCTGGGAGTATGCAAAAGAGGTCTACGCTTGCTTTGTGGACCTCGAAAAAGCATATGACAGAGTTCCTCGGGAGAAGCTCTGGCAAGTGTTGCAAGAGTATGGAGTGGATGGGCAATTACTGGTTGCTATCATGTCTCTGTACGAAAGCTCTGAGATGTGTGTCCGGATAAATGGCATTAAGTCAAGACCGTTCACCGTGGGTGTTGGACTCCGCCAAGGGTGCGTACTGTCGCCCATCTTGTTCATTATCTTTATGGACTGGATAGACAGGGGCAGCCGAGGCGATGAGCGTGTTTGTGTGGGCGACTGCCTGGTGGAGAGGTTGCTCTTTGCTGACGACCTTGTCCTCCTTGGGTCTTCTCGCACGAACCTTCAGCATGCACTAGACCGGCTTGCAGCCAAATGTGAAGAAGCTGGGATGAAGATCAGTGTGGCTAAAACCGAGGTTCTGGTCCTTTCAAGACAGCCTGCTCAGTGCGCTCTCCATGTTAGTGGAGCCTCATTGAGACAGGTGGAGAAATTCAAGTATCTCGGGATTGCATTCACGAGTGATGGACGGCAGGAGAAGGAATTGGATGCTCGGATCGGTGCAGCAAGCTGTGTCAGACGTGATCTGTGGCGATCCGTGGTAACGAAACGCGAGCTGAGTAACAAAGCTAAGCTCTCTGTCTTCAAATCCATCTTTGTCCCCATTCTCACCTATGGTCATGAGGCTTGGGTAATGACCGAAAGAGTGCGATCGCGGGTACAAGCGGCCGAAATGAGATTTCTGAGAGGTGTTGCAGGTGTTACCCTACTAGATAGAGTGTACAGCAATACAATAAGGGAATCTTTAGGTGTTGAGCCGCTACTTCTCCGCATTGAGAGGTCTCAGTTGCGCTGATATGGCCACGTGATTCGGATGCCGCAAACTAGTCTTCCTAGGCAGTTGTTATTTTCCAAGCCGGTGGGTAAGAGACCAAGGGGTCGGCCTAGAACCAGGTGGCTAGACTACCTGGAGAATCTGGGTTCGAGTCGCTTGGATATTACCAGGGAGGACATGCACCTGATGGCGGAAGATCGCGATCGCTGGAGATCCTCCATAGGGCTGCTGCCCCCGCGACCCTAACGGATAAGCGGGTTTGAAAAGTAAGTAAGTAAGTAAGTACAAAGTTACGCTAGTTACATTTCTGTTTATTGTTTATGTGCAACCTTAAAATACACTTTTGCAACAAAAAAAATTGTTTTCTATAATAGAAATGCTCATGTGTCTACCTTATAGACTACACTCCACTAATCGTAGAAATGTGTACCTTTATTACCTAGCACATCAAGTTACTTTATCATGAGCTAGTGAATGTCCAAATAGATCGTATTTTCAAGAAAGTTCAGTCTAGATCTTATGAATTCAATGTAAATGTAACGAATCGCAAAATATACAAAATGCATATATGTGGCAAATTAGAGTTTAAAACATCACTGGTTCACTCGCTCCTAACTATTGACTGGAGCATGGAGCTGGGAAATGAGACTTTAAGATCTTCACTTATATGACGTGTTATATCCTTATATCTTCACAAGGATGCATATGAGTGTTAAATTGAGTCAAATAAGGGTGCAGATGAATTGATTCGAAAATCACAAATTCTGCTTCAAATGAAACAAATATAATTTTAAATGGATTCGGATAAAGTTCAAAAACACTTGAATTGAAATCAAGTCCATTCGATTAATTCGATTCAAGGAGGCCGATCACTCCTGTAAGCTCGAATTGGTTTTATCCGAACGCTACCATTCGAAACCTTCGAATACAATTTCATCGTTTCTTTCTGGTTGTAGATTATTACTAGATTTATTCTGTTTACCACTCTTCATTTCAAATTGTAATAAAAGAGATAATTTGTTTGGAAAAAAACCTAACTGCAACGTGCTAAAAATCTAGCAAAGGTAGTTTTTGCCATGATCAGTCATTTATGAACGCCTTCCCTCGGATAACAAAGGGTAATTACTCACCAATAATCCCAAGTAACCAATTAACTCCAAACCTCACAACAGTCAAGTATCATCCAAACGAAGTAATTATAAGCAATCAAAGAAATATTTTAAATTTTTTTTAAAAACATAACAGACTAAAAAATATTTTTTTGAATTTCCTTATATTTCAAATATATTTCCTGCACCCCTTTTCTGGTTTTCTGCATGATCGTCGCAATGATTAAAAACGGGTAACTGACAGTCGATCGTGGAAAACATTAATCCAAAAGCAATGAGACCTCGAGAATAATTTGTGAGGCTAACCACGCTTAAACAAAAATTATCATGTGAATGTTCACGGTAGACACGTTCCTATATTCCACCATCGTATCAAAAAGTAATCATTTACGTAAACTTAACGTAATTAAAATAAAAACCTGGCCAAGTTATTACAAAGGAACTTTACAAATATTTCCTTGTACAAGGAAGAGGCGATGACAATAAGGTGGTCTCTTCACCGAGAAACACTCTGACTTCTCCACCAACGCGGAGTTACTGTAACGCGACAAGAACGTGTCACGTGAACCCTTTAAATCTCCTTAATGAAGGGGGTTCAAGGAACAACCCTATAACTGACCGGAAGCCCACAAAATCTGTTTATCACAGAGATAAAAAAAAACACATTTGAAAAAATGAGCACCACACGTGTCAAAAAAAATACCCAGAGGTCAATACCAATAGTTGATTGGGAAAATAAGGGGTATGTAATATAAAGGCTAGGCCGTCCATGCAGGAATGAGAACAAATGCCTGATAAAAAAATCCCTCGAACAATCTCCATTTAACACAAGTGAAGGCGAATAACTGCACAGAATCAATCAGGGTTCAAAAAAAAATTTCACAGGAAGTTTAGAACCATAGAGCAAAAAGGTACGCGACAACACGCACACACACACACACACACACACACACACACACACACACACACACACACACACTTACACACACATACATACACATGCGAGACTTTTCCAGTCCATCTATACGTTGATTTAAGTATAGATAGCAGCACTTACGCTTTATGAACCTGAGGCTATCACGCTATGGTCGAAATGAGAAAATCTCGGCAATGTTAAAAATACTGTATAAGAACATGCATGAAACATGTTCAGTTCCACAATGTTCGAACAACAATGTTAAAAACAAAAATCTCAAGTTTCATGGATTTCCTACAGATCGAAAAATTCACTGAGGTTAAATGAGATGTAATAGCGTAGCCCAATATTTAGCATCGTCACTTTTGTAAATCGTAAATCGTCACTTGTTTATATCCGTCAGTTTTCACTCCTATTAACTGAAGCTTTTCTTTCAAGTCTTTAACTTTCATCTTCACTAAACTTTTGTAAATAAACTAGAACAAAATTCATAAACCATAGTGGATGCCATATGGCGGATAGATTTGGCATTTCAATCAGCCTATTATAAGGCAGCAGATGACCTTGTGTGAATGATAAACATGATAGCTCAAATTCAGCCAATCACTTTAGCCACTAGCCTGCAACTGCCAATGTAGTTTTTTTTTTTACTAGCAATGCAGTCTTACAAGGAGATTAAGCAAATTTCTATATAGGCCTTTTTTTTCTTAAACTTATTCTCGCACATATTCTCAGATTAATTACTGGTACCAGTTCGCGATTGATATGCATATCGATTGTCTACTCACATTAATATTCTTATCTGTTGAGATGCAGGATTTAAGTGTAGATCAATCCCACTAATATTAGCAAGGTTGATGCCTGTCTTTCATTGCTCAGCTTTCTTTCATGAGTATGAACTTTCTCATAGCGTATTCTACGAGGGTATCCCAGAAAGAGATGCACCACAATTTTTTTCTTCGTCACCAACAATGGTACGAATGCGAAACTTGAGATATGCATTATTTGAAGTTATGGGAGTGTGTGCGCAAAAGTTTCTATTTCTTCTGACAAATAGCATACGTGCAGCAATAGAACAACATGGCTTTGGTAAGTGATGTACGTTATTAGCAGCATGTTGTCATTGAATTTCTTCCTGCAGAGCAAGAAATGGTTAGAAACACACAAACGTTTATGTCCAGTTAATGGAGCATCAGCAGTCGACCGAAATAAAATTAGTCACTGGGCACAAGAAAGTGGTTCGACGGAGCTCAAAGATTTGCCATGGCTGCATGAACAGAACAAGAACTGGTACTGACAGGGCTTACATGCCCTTGTTGCTCTTTCGTATGAACAAGTTTCATTGTGTTCAATAAATAATTGTTGAAAAAAAAATTGAGGTGCGTTGCTTTCTGGGCTACCCTCATATATCACACACTCAGCGCTCGTCACTGTCCTACGTCGAAGTCTCGCTGCCGACGTCTCCCCCTTCGATCTGATTTAGGCCCATTCGTACCCGACCTTGCAGTCTCAGACTCAGTCCCGATTGCCCTGTTAGCATCTCATCGCTGATATTGTAATTTTATTTGCAGACGTTTTATTTAAATTATCTTTCAAATTTCTGCTCCCACTTGTATCGTAGTGCTCATTCATAAAAGAGCACATAGATCCAACTGATCGTTCAGGAACTTACGCAGTTGTTTCAGTATCCATGGCAATGCCCTAATCGGGCTTTCTCAAACAATGATCACATGGATCTATTTTAACGTTGCCATGAATGATGAGCAACAAGAGATTATTTAAACAAAAATAAAAAAAAATAAAATAAAAAAAACCTAGAACAGAAAAGTAAAATGAAAGAACCAAAATTCACAATTTTAAATACATTAAATAATTTCAAGGTCATTTTACAATTCTAAAATTATCTAAAAATTAAACTGATCTAGTACTAAATTGTAAAGAACGTAGTTCTTCTTTCTATTATGACAAAGACATTAACATTTGCTTTCTAGTTTATCGTGATGTCCTGCCTAATGCCTGCTCCACACTGCTCCAATATGATCTTATGCAAATTGCATATCCTACAACCAAAAAATGCAGCATATTGAGTCTTGAAGTGTACCACCTAAACAAATGCATCCCCTGTACCAAATCTAGCCCTGTCTATTAGCAAGGGTCTATTAGGGCCCTTAATAAACCCCTGCTAATAAATACGGAAACATGTTCTATGAACCTACCTAACTAAATTGCAGACATACGCAAACACTGTCCAAGAAGAATTCTGCCATAGGTGGCTCTAGTAGAGACCTTCCCAAATTGGTTGCCCAAGCTACTGCTTGATCGTAGTAGTGTTATTCTCAACTGTTCTCGTTTACCACCTGCGAAATCGTTATGGCAGATTTAAAGGAACAAAGTGTGTATGAAATTTTGCTTCCTGCTTGAAATATCAGCAATGTAAGCTTACGAAAGGCTTAAAAAGGCATTCAAGTGGTTTCGATGCTTTAAACGTGGTAAAATATGTGTTGAAGATCTTGCTCGTTTTGGGCGTCCATCATCTCGAAACGACGAAAGCATTGAAAAATTCGCGAGGATCGTCGTTTGACGATTGACGAAATTTCGTAAGAGACAGACCTAGCTATTTGGGCTCTAAGGGATGGATTATCGTTGCCCAACCTCTGTATTCGCCAGAGCTAACCTCGAATGACTTTTTTTTATTCCCGAGAATGAAAAAAAAAATCTAAAAGGGAAGCGCCTCGATGATATGGAGGCTGTAAAAACAGCTTCACAGCGGGCACTGGACGATATCAAAGTTGTAGAGTTCCAGATGTGCTTCAAACAGTAGAAAAAAAGACTGGACAAATGCATTGAGTCTGAAGAAGGGTACTTTGAAGGAGACTTAAAGAACTTTGTAATAAACTTATTAACTTTTCAGAGCAACAGTCCAGTTATTTTTGGGTCCCCCCCCCTGATATATAGCTCTCACAACGAGAGAAGGGGCCAATCAGATTCATTCTCTTATTGATTGCATGAACCGATGCGCATATGTATCGGTAAACAAACAGTAATATAAGAATTAGACCACTGTCACAAATAAAGAAAAATCAAGAAGTCATATGGGAACAAGAAATTTTAATTTACCTAAAGCATGTAGAAAGTTTTCATCATTGGAGGCTGTCTTGTTAAAAATTTGAAGCTGGGAAGACTGTGCTTGATAATTCTGCCACATACTCGTACACAGGATATTACATCCAAGGATAAGACCTGCACTGCCAACAACGCCAGAAGGATTCTAAACCCATCCCGAAAAAAACTGTGTTTGCAAACTGTGCTGAATTGTGAGGCTGTCTAAGTGGGTCCTCGGCCAGGTCTTTCTAAGAAATATTCAAGAAACACCATTGGTCATGGAGAAATGGAGACAGGAAGTCGGCTTACCACCTCATCAAAGCTGGACATCGCATGCTACGTATAGATGAATGCCTGGAGATCCTGTGGAAAGGATGCGACAAAGGCAAGATTCTCAACAAAGAAATGCGACACCTTCGGCGTAACAGTATCCTTCATATTGGCCAAATATCCTTTGAAAGAGACGGAATTATCAACTATCTGATTGGACACAAACACAAGCAACAAAGTAGAAGACCCCCCTCCCCCAATAGGTCGGCGCTTTAAGAAGTGTCCACCATCTCTATCAATATAAGAGGGACAGTCTTTCAGCTTCAAATATTTAACAAGACAGCCTCTGATGAAGATTTTCGAAACATGTTAAGCAAATTAAAATTACTTGTTCCCATATCACTTCCCTTTTATTTGTTTACACATCGTGAGACCATGATGGTTCAACTTTCACTAGAAGCCAGGAAAACCTTACTGATCAACTTATGCTTGAATCTGATTGGCTGTCGCTTCAATGGCGACATCTTTGGCTGCGATAGCTATAATTACTATGGTTTTTTCCCGTATTCATTTGCATGTGAATATGACATTCCATTAGGTCTTGGCACTTCATAATCATTTCCTTGTCGTGTCATGATAATCCTCCCTGCAAAAGCCAACTTGTTATATTGTTAAATGTATTCAAATTTAATCTCCGAACAAGTAAAATATTAAGTGAAAGGGCAATTAGGAGTTTTCAGCAACTGGAATCTGCCAGCCAGGTCTGACTATGTCATAAGAGCTATTGCGATTGCATCCGAGTTGAACTGCCGAACACAAAAAACTGACTTAAGATTGAAGCGACATCAACTTGCAGAATAGATGATTAGATGATTCGAAGAGCAATGTAATTTGGCTTGCTTGAATATACACATTGCGATTAATAATAAAATCGTCACTGCCCTGAGCTTTTGACTAAGTTCCTCAGGAGAGGTTTTGGAAAATGATGCAAGAGTATGGAGCGAATGGATTGCAATTATTGGTAGCTATTATGTCTCTGTACAAATGGCATTAAGTCAGGACCATTCACCTTGGGTGTTGGACTCCGCTGAGGGTGCGTACTGTCGCCCCTCTTGTTCATTATCTTTATGGACTGGATAGAGAGGGCAGCAGAGGCGAAGAGCGTGTTTGCGTGGGCGACTGCCAGGTGGTAAGGTTGCTCTTTGCTGACGACATTTTCCTTCTTGGGTCTTCTCGCACGAACCTTCAGCATGCACTAGACCGGTTTGCAGTAGCCAAATGTGAAGAAGCTGGGATGAAGATCAGTGTGGCTAAAACCGAGATTCTGGTACTTTCAAGACAGCCTGCTCAGTGCGCTCTCTATGTTAGGCGAACCTCATGGAGACAGGGGGAGAAATTCAAGTAACTCGGGATTGCATTCACGAGTGATGGACGGCAGGAGAAAGAATTTGTTCGGGAAAACTCTGATTTTTATTTAAAAAATAGATATAATTTAAGTTTCTATATTTTCTATTCTTTAAGTTTTTTTTACTGTTTTGCAGACAGTGATTGTTGAGCATCTATTGTTTTAATAAATGTTAATTAAAATATCAACACGTGATTATCACTGTCTGCAGCTAGTTGTCCCTTGCGAATAATTTTCGTGAGCGCGAGGATGTGTGTCCCAGTATTGTTGATGTTCTTTCCGTGGTTACTGATTTTTCTTAATTTCAGACAGACTAGCTTCCAGCTTCTGGCTTGACCAGTCGCCCCTCCTTCTGGTCCTCCACGTCATTCCTAGCCCTGCTGCATGGCGTTCCTCTTCCATTTATCATTTTCATTCCAATGCTCTGAAAATTACTCCTACCCTGCCGTTAGATGTTTAGTTTCTCTATTGAATTTTTTTACTTTCTCTCGGCAGCCTTGATTCTTTATCGAGCAGTATTGTTTTGCGGGCTACCCTATAAGTTAATAATGAAATTTCTTCTAATGCTATTTCAACAATAACGCCCATAAGGGACGCCATACTGCACATATCAATTTCTTTTTTATTCCCCATTAATTGATAATCATTTCTCAGTCTTATTCCCTATTATTGGGAATTTGAAATTTATTTTTCTCTATTCTTTATAAGGAATCGGTCTGTCTCAATTCTTTTTTATATTTAAGTTAATCCACTCATGTAGCGATTAGTATTTCTCGTTACAGTGTTTTACTGTACTTAACGTACATTCAAGTATTTCTTTATTGTAGTACGAGAAATATTTTTTTCTTTTTTTATTGAGATCGCAATGCCTATTCCTCATTTAAACCTTATTGTATAGAACATTCTTTTGTATAAAATATTTTGATATTTTACAAATAAATATTACATTTTTTTAAACTAAAATAAAAGTCTTAACGATCCACGTTCTTTCTTAAGTTTCGGCGTTTCTTTTAAAGTATCACCCTCTTAAATATTGTATTATTTTTCTTCCCCCTCTGAACAGAATTGGATGCTCGGATCGGTGCAGCAAGCTATGTAAGACGTAAAGTGTGGCGATCCGTGGTAACGAAACGCGAGCTGGGTAACAAAGCCAAGGTCTCCGTCTTCAAATCTATCTTTGTCCCCATTCTCAATATTCATGAGGCTTGAGTAATGACCGAAAGAGTGCGATCGCGGGTACAGACGGGAACAAGAAATGCGATTTTTGAGAGGTGTGGCAGGTGTTACCCTACTAGATAGTGTACAGCAGCACAATAAGGGAATCTTTAGGTGTTGAGCCGCTACCTCTCTGCATTGAGACATCTCAGTTGCGCTGGTATGGCTACGTGATACGGATGCCACAAACTAGTCTTCCTGGGCAGTTATTTTTCAAGCCCGTAGGTAAGAGACCAAGGGGTCGGCCTAGAATCAAGTGGCTGGACTACATAGAGAACATGCGCCTAATGGCGGAAGATCGCGATCGCTGAAGATCCTCCATAGGGCTGGTGCCCTCGCGACCCTAACGGATAAGCGGGTTTGAAAAGTAAGTAAGTATGAGCAATGGAGCAGCAGAATAGTAAACACACTCCGAGTTCTTTGGAAAAGTGGCATCAGAAATAGACAAGGAGGCCAGTGAAAGATCAGGTCTACCCTTGAGAACATGTTACTGAATAATGAAGAAATTGGATTCAGGAGAAGATATCGAATGCAAGGTTGGATCAGGTAGACCCAAGATAGTAGAGGCTAATGATCGATGCCGTATTGCACAGTTGGCCGTTCATCATCCACAGATTTAATAAATGTAATCTTGGCAAACGTGGCTTAACAGATTTCAATGACTGGAAACCTCTGGTAGAAAAAAATGTGGGACAATATGTTGTTTGATTTTTTTGGAGTCATTTATCGATGGCATGCCTGGCAGATTGCAGGAGTCTTTGCAAAAACAAGGAGGGAAAATCAAGAAATGAATTTGCAGCACACATTATTGTATGGATGTCACGTTTCCTTATATTAAAACACTTGTTTTGGTTCTTGCCAATTTTTATGCTCTCTGCTTTATAAGAGATTGTCTGACTTTATCATGGATATTAAGTTTGAGAACTGACAAATTCGAAAGCAACTACGATTTCGCTTTCACAGCCACCCTACTCACCAGATTTGGCTCTGCAGACACAGCCCTCTTTCCGAAAATGAAGATCCAGTTGAAAGGTCATTGTTTTGATACAATTGAGCAGATCCAGTGTGAATCGCATACTCTTTTCAATAAAAAGACTTGCAAGCCAAATTCATTTTATGGCTTCGCAAGGGGCCTATTTTGAAGGAACCTTTTGAACACTCCTCGTAATAAATTAGAAACTAACCAAAACGAGAAAGTACGGTAAATAAATGGCCAAATAATAAACAAAAGATAAAAAAACAATACGAAACAAGAACATGCAGAATCAATTCAATAAATCAAACAGAACTGCCTGAGGTGGGCCCTTTGTCCATATTCAATAACTTTTAAGAAGGCCTTTTATAGATTTCCTATACCCTCAAAGCTGTAATTGATTTCTTGAATTGACAGACCTAACTTAAAATTACCTAACCAATACTACGACCAGTTTCCAAAACGTTCGTTCATGCTCGATCTGTCCAATCTGTCATATCTTGCACGAGCTAAATGCTTTTTCCGCCTTTTTAAACCGGGCTCTCTTACACTCGTGACGACCCTCAAAGAAATAGACACGACGATGTTCATGATGCAGTTAGACATGTTTTTATTGTGCCATCATGTAGAATAACATTGTAATTAGTCATTTAATGTAGCCACCATCTGCATCAAGAACCCGCTCCAGACGAGACCGAAAAGCCTTGCAAACTTTGCAAATGTTGTCCTTCCTCATTCTGATCCACACATGGTTGACAGTTGTTTTCAGCTCGTCGACGTTGCTGTGACGGACCTTGCAGGCCTTCCCCTCGACATGTGTCCACACGCTGCAGTCGAGTGGATTGAGGTCTGGCGACTGCGGAATATAAAAGCCCTTCTACCAGAAGGTTATGTTGGATCTTAACACGTTTTGCACAGTGTTGGCCATGTGGGCAGGGGCACCGTCCTGTTGAAAGATGTAGTCCGCATTTCTTCACCCAGGGAAGGACCTTTGTGGCCAGGATGACCTTGTAATCAGCCGCTGTTAGCCGGTATCCACTTGGAAACCACACGGGTGGTATTTTCTCGCCATTCGACGCCACGAATCCGAGCGTCATCATAGAGGCCAGGTGCTTGGTTGTAGACACATAGCGGACGTTGGAGATGTCCTGGCCGAAGCTTACCATGCAGTCGTTTGGCTTGTTGACGACAGGATCGACGGTGAAGGTCTTTTAATCAGAGAAAATGACAATTCGCTCGCCATAACTCTTCAAGTCGTTGAGAAGACGGCGACAGCGCTCCCGACGTTGTTCTCGTATCCGATCCGTCAGCAGAGGCCTCACGCTTTTTCCACCTTATTCTTTGACCGTTCTGGACACTGTGGACACCAAAATTTTCTTTTTCTTTGCGATCGCAGTCATTTTGAGCGTCGAAGCCTTTTCTCACAGCCAAACGGTTGACGACTCGAGGTCTACCTGAACGAGGTTGATCTTTAAGGTCTCTCTCATTCTTGAGCCTGTCCGCAACTCTGTGGATGGTCATCCGGCTGACTTTGAGGACCTTGGCAATCTCGGACTTCGTGTGGCCCGCGCGCAGGAGAGCAGGATCTCTACTCGTTTCGTTTTCATCGCTTTTGTCGTGGACATTAGAATCACTCAGAGGATAACACGTAATTTCCAATATCTTAGTTGATCCTCTTGTCGAAAGGGAATTATCCAAATCATGAGCAGTCTAATTTTGGGTGGATGTAAAGAGTGTAACAGAACTTATGCAAAGCCCGGCAATAAGGTATGAGTCAAAATGATAGCACCACAGAGGAATACGCCAAGTACTCAAAACATAAAACATATATAAGAATCTTTTATATATTTTTTATTTTGTATGACACTACTGGTAAACACAAGTTTTCTAATATGGAAATTGCAAATCACATCAATTTAATCAACAAAAACATAGATTTGCAACTTGTAAACTGAGTCAAAATGCTAGCACCAGTATTGAAATTGAAGGTACAAAATATTACTAGTACCTGATGTGACTTCCCTGTCTTGAGATCACCATAAACACTCTCGTAGGCATTGTTGCAACAAGTTTGTGCAGCTGTTAATTTGATCTCAAGACGACAAAATTGTTTGCTTCAGTTCTGCAATGGATTGAAACTGCCTTCTATCCTTGTATACCGCTCTTGCCAGGATTCCCCACAGGTTTCTCATCGGGTTAATATCTGGGGAAAGCGGTGGCCAATCCACGACACACACACACTCCATTCTGCAGGAACCATTCCCAGGTTTTTTTTGCTGTATGAATAGTGCGCTGTCCTGTTGATATATGAAGAATGGTCCACCTAGGTTTTCTACAACAGGCAGAGGATGAGCTCCTAGCAACTCCTGATAGCCCACAGCCTTCATTCTACCAGAGGGGAAAGCAAGGGTTGTTTTGCCACGAGAGCAAAATCCTGCCTATAGCATCAAAAGTCCAGCCCCTTGTTGACGCTTTGAAAACGGCGACTCTTCTCTTCTGACATCATACCAGTAGCAGGATCAGCCAACCGAACCATCTAAGTTGAACTTCTTCTCATTACTCCAGATGACTGTGTCCCACTGTGTTCTCCAGGTCATGTGTTCACGAGCCCAGGCCACTCGTTGTGGTTTCAGTGCAGGAATCACTTTCAGTTTTTTGTATGCAAGCCATTGTGACATGTTGATGTCAGTTAGGGTTGCATATGTCCGACGGGAAGGGAAAATAGCAAACGACTGGTTATGGGAGGGATGTGTGTGAGTGGTATGAGCAATGCTTTGTTTTGTTGTTTTGATTGTTGTGAGCGGTTTGTTTGCAGTTTGCGTCTGTTTGGGTGAATAGGAAGTGTTCGGTCTGTGGTGGATTGTGTTAGTTAGTTTGTTTGGTATAGAATGGTGGGTGAATGTATTTCGTTGATCGTATTTAGTTTGAAGGGGGTGCGGCCGCTCTTTTACGAGCGTTTTGCTAACAGTGCAGAGTCGGTCGCGTGTGTCTCTTTGTTTTCGTTTGTTGCATTGTTTGTTGGCGACTCACATTGTTAGTTTTCCTTTAGAGTTTTATTTAGCCCCCAGCAAACAATCGTTTATTTTTATCTTTTATGTGGTATTGTTGAAAAGCATTGGTATTTTATTATTTTTTTGTCTTCCCCAAAAGAACGCCGTGTTGAGC
>JAHWFO010011831.1:3152259-3169053 GCA_023313115.1 Rhysida immarginata | reverse complement strand
TCCAGGGTGCTTTATCGACCTAGGAGGGTAGGGGGTGGCTCGTCACACCATGTACATGATTTCGCAGTTCGTACAATTGTGGACTGTGATACCTGAATTGCAGGATGTGATGCAACAGATCGTGTGCTAGATTGAGAGTGCGCTTGCTCTTGCATGACAAATCTTTTTTGCCGTGTTCAAAGAGCAGGATGGCGCCCAGTTGATTTTTTCGTCCCAAATGAATGAAATTGCTGACAACTTTATGGGAACGCTTGATTCGTCTGCCAATTTCTCTGAGAGAATGTCCAGCTTTGTATAATTCTGTTATCTGTTCTCTTTTAAACTGTGTCAGTTGTTTACGACGACCCATTGGAAGATGTTGCGGAAATGAATTGCTTCACACGGAAATGAAAAATGATTTGGTTTTCATGTTTCTCATTATCATTTCTTACCTTTTACGCAAAATAGGTGCCACAGGTTGGTCTCATTAGGTAGCAGGGGATTGGTGGTACTATCAATTTGACTCAGTTTACAAGTAGCAAATTTATATTTTTGTTGTTTAAATTGATAATGTGATTTGCAATTTCCATATTAGAAAGCTTGTGTTTACCATAGTGTCATACAAAAGAAAAAATAAAAAAAAGATTATTATATATGTTTTATGTTTAGAGTACTTGACGTATTCCTTAGTGGTGCTATCATCTTGACTCACACTTTATTTCTAGAGCTGTGCACAACAATATTTCCTCACAAAAAAACAGTGAAATGCACAGATTTCCAACTTTTCCAGAGGCACAATAGCATCTTTAGGATTTCCTACGAGTGCTTTCAAAGCATTCCCACTATCGAATGCAATACTTAAGTTGCAAGTACTAAAAATGTTTTTCACGGCCTCAGTCTAGGTCTACAAAGAAAGTTGTCGACAATGTAATCGGAAAAGGCGTTTAACCTTGCTATAGGCTTAACGGTACTCAGTTCAGTTTGGTACCTTTGGTCAGATAGAGGAACATTACGGCGGTGGTGGATCATAGCGTGGAAGGCAGTGTTTATGGCTAGGACAGTGAACGGAATCGTTCATAATATAGTGCAGATGATTGCTGGTGGGTTTTTGATAAATGTCGATTTAACCCTAATAATGCTTAAATCTCGGAAAGGAAAGAGTTTATATCTCAATTTCCATGAGTGAATTTGAGTAGGAAGTTTATAGACATGCTCTGTCTCTATCCATCAGAAGGAACGTGATTGGTTTGGTTTGTTTGGTATTAACGTCCTTTTCAACTGCCATGGTCCTTTCGGGACGGCGTTATAGGGAATGCAAATTTTGCCTCGCAAGGGTCCTTTAACGTGCACTCGGTTAACGACTACATGGGACCAATGGCTTTACTTCCCTTCCGAAGAAAGTGCGTGATCTCAGTCAGAATTTTCACCCTGAAAGAATCCTCGTCAATATCCTTGACAAAGCCAGGAATAAATTGCGAAACTAGTTGTCTTCCACGCTAATGTCGCGAACCTAACTTCAATCCAGCTGTCCGACAATGAGCAACAACTCCTTGACAAAGGCCTGAAACAAATCGTCTATCTTCGGCCGGGGTCGAACCCGCGTCCTCGGGCATCAGAGGCTATCGCGCAACCCCTGAGCCACCGAGGCCGATAAAAGGAACATGTAAAGATGCATTAGGTGAACAGAATACAAAGTATCATTTACGAGAGGGTGGTCAAAAGACCAGCACAAGTGGAGAAGCTCAAGACCAAAGCTATTGCAGACCAGTCGCATGATTTTGATTTTGTTGAAAAGCAGATGATCTGTTAAGAGTTGTACTTCCCTCTAACTTTTCCTAGTGGTCTGGCATCACATTTAGGTATGCTCATTCAAAGTGTAAAAAGTTTTAGTTTCAGTATACAAACTAATTCAGTATACATTGCCACTTCAATGTGTATCATGTCACTACGAAGCTAGTTCACTTGTAATGATGATTACTTCCAAAAGGTCTGCATATTCATGCGACTCAAATCTTGGCAGAGATCCTTTCCAAATAAGATAGATTAAAAAATTTACTTTACTAAATCTACACTGAGTGGCGCCTGCTGGAAGCATTGTTCGTAATATTTGTCCACGCAGATGCAAGCTGCTCCCAGTTGATGCTTATTGAATGTTGGTAGATCGATGATTCGAATAACCTGTTCCAGCTCATCCCATAGATGTTCGAATGGGTTAAAATCCAATTAGGACTGTGTTGGCCAGAGGTGTAAAGTTGAATTCATTATCATGCTCCTGGAACATTCTATGACGATACGAGCCTTGTTACACAGAGCATTGTCCTGCTGGAAGTATCCTTCTGATGGAAGAAACATGAAGGGATGGATGTGGTCGGAAACAATGCCTAGGTAGCCCTGACCATTAAGGCGTTGTTCTAGAGGTATCAGTAGACCAAGATTGTGCCAGAAAAACATTCCCCAGATCATTACAGAGCCTGCACCAGCCTGAACAGTGGAAACCAGACATGAGGCCCATCACTTCGTGAATTGTGTCCAAATACTCTTGCCAAACATGGCCCAACAGGTATCAATGACTGGAAATGTCTGCTAGAAATGTTTCCAGGATGCAATAGGAAACGGGATTCATCCGACCAGCACAACTTCTTCCAGTCATCGACAGTCCATTGTTGGTGATCACGGGCAATTTGGAGAAGTTTGCCACTTTGTGTAGATATCAAAGGTACCTGGATAGGCTGTTGGCTGTTGTAGTCCATCTTTGCAATGTACGGCTTGTAGAGTGTTCTTGAGATGTTATTCTGCGATCCAGTGTTGATCCATGGTTAGTTGACAAATTGTGATGCTTCTACTCGCACCAACAAGCATTCCTATCCTACGCTCACCCCTTGGATCGACAAGTCGTTTGTGACCACACGTTGGTCTCTGGCTAGTTGTTTTCTTGGTTGTTTAAGTCCAAAGTCCTGGTAAACCCTTGAAATGGTTGTTCGGGAAAAGCCTAGAAGACGTGCGGTCTTTGGAAGTAGTCACCATCTATCATCCCGTGCTCGAAGTCGCTCAGATCCTTTGTTTTCCCCATGGTGACGGTCAAACCACTTGCAGTTGACACGCGTGTTCTTGGTGTAAATTGGTAACGTGACAACTGATACATCATAATTGCCATGCTAATGGATTGCATAGTCATGGGTGTTGCTAATAAACTGGTCACTCAGTGAATAAAGAAATACAGTGCCACCCCTCTAATGATTCCCTAGGTCGCGAAATCGGAAAAGTCTCTATCATTGGCTGACCCCAGAGCGAGAAAACTGCTCTTAAACTTGAAATTTGCAAGTCATCTAGCAAAGTTAGTCAAAAAGTTAGTTGTATAAAATTTTCTCATCGGCTCTTTGGACAAGCGCCTCTTGAGGCAACCGATTTACAACAATCTTTCAGTTGCCTTCTGCTTCGTGTGAAACAGTAAGATTATTTCGATCCAGGTTTTTTTTTTCTTTGCACTAATACGTACAAGGTTCTTTTTCTTTGCCTTTAATCCTGGCCTTAGTACAAACTGTTTCACGGAAAAACAAACTCACGATATCACAACTCGCTATGTCATGGATGATGAAATCTTGGCTCCCAGTCCTGCAACAGAGGGGCAGCACTTTACATACAGAAATAAACAAAAGTTAACAAAAATTCCCAGCAACAGCCGGGGTTTCAGTAACACGTGATTATCACAATCTTTAATCTTAATAAATGGGAACAACGTCCAATCTTCAAAATTCTAATTTCTTCACACTTAACAATTCTCTTGATCTCCATTCCGATTCCACTACTGCATTTTATTCTCGTTTCAAGTGCTTTTGCCAATCATGCTTATCACAGCAGTTTCTACTTTCAACCAGGTCTAAGTTTTCTGATCTCCCTTCTCGGACAGACTTCAAGGCTTCTTCCTGTGATCTTCTTCGTATTAGTCGAAAGCCAACATGCGAGATCCAATTCTACTGAGTAAAATTCAGACAGAGGGGGGGGGGAGATAAAGGTGTGGTAGGAGGGGCAAGAATTAACCCTTGCGTGCATTAATATAGTTAGTCATCCATGTTATGGGCTTCATCTTCACGCTCATGCGAGGTTCAGGTATGTAGGTCCAAAGGAAATTTCATGCGCAGAGGTTTGGGTTATGATGACATTCGTTCGTTTTCTATCACAACACCAGAGGAAGCATCATGTGCTTCTTTTCCCAGGTGGGACACAGTAATCTGTCATGTTGCTTCATTTGGAATTCAGGTAAGCAAGATAGTTTCCTGTGCAACAGTTGGATGCATAGCCATCCAAATACATCTCTACATACATATTCCGTCGTAGAATCCTACAGGTAAGAAAAAAACTCAACGGGAAAACTAAACCTTAGCAACGAGATGGCTACTAAAGTTACACCTTATCGGACGTAAGATATCAAGTGAATCAAAAAAATACTTGAAGCTATCCTAGTCGTAGGGATTCTGTCTATTCAGTTTATATACCGAGTGGGCAAGAGATAATGTGAGGTGTTCAGAGCTCGCTAGCGGGAATTCTATTAGGGCAAATGCAGTATATTTTAGTGTATATACTTAGTGGAACATGCAGTTTCGATTTCTGCACAAAACAATAGTACCAAAAGTCGCTATAGGGAGCGCTTATTTCAAGAAAACAATTAATACATTTGCATAAGCGCGTTCCGTGTCTAGCAATCATGACAATAAAAGGCAAGGCTGGGGATTTTCCCATCATTTACGAACGAATAGCCTGACGATGACGCTTACTTTGCCTAACCGGGCGTTAGTAGTCAAGTTGTTTTATCAGAAGAGCGACAATGCAAGTGCTGCCCTTCCTGAATTTCGGCGATTGAAAACGTTACGATGAGGACCGATGAGCATAACTCACTTACGGAAAATGAGTGAACGATTTTAATCTACCAGGAGTGCAACCAGGCCGGGGACGCAAACGTATCAGGCAGCAACACGTTGAAGAATTTACTACTGTTATTGTGGAACAGGAGATGACTACTGTGTAGGGTACCAGCAGTGCACACGCAATAGCCTGCAAAACAGATATCCCATATTCGACGGTGAGGAAAATATTGCCTAAGATATTGATATTTATCCCAATAAACTCACTCACAACTGTTCAACAATTGCTTCCTGGAGAAGAACGTACCCGAAATGACTTTTCGTTGAGATTTTTAGCACGTATGGAAGTGGATGATGCATGGCCATGGCAAATTTTTTGGAGTGACAAGGCACTTTTTTATTTGAATGGTGATATCAATACCCACAGTCAACTGCCGTATTTGGGCTGCATCAAATGCACAAGTGTGTCTGCCAACTCCTATGCATTCACTGAAACTAACAGTATCGTGTGGCTTTACTGCTTCTTTCATCATCGGCCAGGACTTTTTTGAAGAAATCCGTCCCCGTGGACTGGTGATCTGTTCCGTCAATTCTGCCAGGTATGCCGATATGCTTGAGAATTTTCAACCACGATTGCAGGAAAAGGGTTGTCTGGATATCCACCATTTTTCTGCAGGATGGTGCGCCACCGCACATCGGACGTCAGGTGCAGCAGATCTTGCGAGAACATTTTTCAGACAACAGAATAATTATTCGTGCATTTCCCATGGTATGGCACCCAGGTCGCCTGATCTCAACCCTTGTGATTTTTGGTTATGGGGATATTTGAAAAGCCTTGTGTATCAAGCACATGTTCCTGATCTCTCAACCTTAAAGGATCAAATAACGTTACATATCAGACTAATTAATGCAGATATGCTGCGAGCTGCCGTAGAAAATGTCTTGTAACGCATGCAGTTATTGGAACAGCACACTGGTGGTCATATTGAAACACATTTGGAAATAAAAATAAAAAATTGTTTATTGTTGTTACTAAAATTGGTTTGTACAGTATTTGTTTATCTGAAAATTAGGTATTCATTGTTTTCTTGAAATAAGCGCCCCCTATGGCGACTTTTGGTACCATTTTTTTCTATTTTTGCAGAAATCGAAACTGCATGTTCCACTAAGTATATACACCAAATGTACTGCATTTGGCCTAATAGAATTCCCGCTAGCGAGCTCTGAACACCTCATGTTATTTCTTGCCCACCCGGTATATCAGTTCGAACAACGGTTCGATATTTCCAATCTCACTATTTGCATTGTTAGGATCAAGCAGCATAAAGATCTCGAGACTACGAACTTTTTTTCCAGCATTCTAAAAACCAGTTTGCGACGCTTGTGCTCGCCTAGCATGTCTTTTCCTACGCTAACTAAACCTTTTTTAAAATTCCAAAATTTACACAACACACTAGTAGCACGGACAGGGCATTGTTGAAGTTCGTTGTACCAATCTAAAAAATCCCACAATCTTAACAAAAGTTCATCACATTTATTCACTTCCAGGATTTCGCCCAACAAGAAAATCACATGGGCTTTGCATCTGTTATTAGAATTTATATCTAAAACAAACCTCAAATTTTTGTTAGCCGGTCGATTTCAAGAGTAGACAAATCAAAGCAACGTTAAGCCATAGGTTCGACGTAAGAACATTTGAAAACAAAACTAATTTTCTCATAGAAAGCTTAGTTTCTACATCAATACATTAGAAAATATAATCCTACGTTCCACATATGAGGGGCGTTGAAATTTGACCTGGACATTACTTTCGGTAAATTTCATTGTTGTAAAAATCTAAACTTTCATTGCTGGGATGGCAACTATTGCCCGTTATGCAAATGCAGCACTACTCATCCAGTTGCTATGACAATCGATTGTTTGTTTAAATAAAATCACAGACAGCGACGTGTCGACCAAAGTGGAACAACGAATAATCGTCAGATTCCTCCACAACAATGGTGTGAAATATCACATTTCTGGGCTTCGTCGAGTATCTTGATTATACAGAAAAAATAATAATCAGGTCTGGAAAGATGCGGTAGAAAACAATTTATTGCCTGACGCGTTTCAGCGTTACGCTATCTTCGGAGGCTGTTATGCTACATATTATGGGGCTGGCCAAGCCACTTTTATATACAAATGGTAAGGGTTAAGTGGCCAATTACAATTAAAAATAAGAATAAAGATTATGAATAAGAAGGTGATTGGTCCAGTCGTTAATGCACGTATCTCATAACGGATTAATGATATAAATTGTATGTAAAATTACATGATAAAAAATATGTAAATGCTTACCATGTAAATTACAAGATTCATATTCAAAATATATAATGTCACATTTTAATAAATTTGAACGTACATTTTGAATTCTCCCGACAACCTTCTGGGTGTTTAATATATTCATTAAAATCCATGCAGGTCATATTATAATTTATTAACCTAACCTAACGTAACCTTCAAAGTGACTGTCGAGTCCCACAGTTACGGCTGCAAAACCGGAGATTGGCTGTTTGAAACCGGAGACTGGAGAAATAAGGCATAAACCTGAGAGGTGGCAACCCTATAATCAATGTTTGGCCTATTGTTAAAAATGGCTAAATAATGTTAGGCCTATTGTTAAAATAGCTAATTAAAGTTAGGCTTACATTGTAAAACGATGTGAATGTGGAGAGAAATAAAAGTGAAATATTCAAGGTACTTACGAGAGTGAGAGAGACACAAACACTTTCCACATTTGATCTTTTTATTGATCATGAATGCGCATTTCAATCGCCATGCGATCTTTTTCAGCATGCGTGTACACAAATGTAACAAAATTCCCACTACATTGCAGTTGTGAACTATGGGGTAAGGGGAATGAGGGGGTTACAAAGCGAGGCGACTAATAGCAGTTTAAAAAACATTATGTCAGCCTATCAGAAGTTACACTCAAATCATTTGCTATAAGTTCACGGTTATAGCACGTTGAAAAAAAATGATAAATAAACAATATTTAAATAAAATAAAATAACATTTTAATTTGTTAAAAACATATTATACAGTGAGTTACAAATGTGGGATTACCACATAATCCAAAAATTAGAAACACAGGGGTGGGGTGGGAGAAAGGGGGGGGGGAAGGTTTGCCATATGTGGCACAGAGAAGGGTAGGGAAAGGGAAAATTGTAAACAGAGTGAGGGTGGCAGGAGAGCATCCGAAGGACTTGGGTTCCTGAAGGAAGGTGGAAGGGGGCGGGAGTAAAACCAACAGTCACAATGATAGGATTCAAAAATCAAAATAGAATGAAAAAAAAAATAAATAAAAAAAATAAAATAAAAAAAATTAAAAAATAAATAAATAAAAAAACAAACAAAATTAAAATAAAAAATAAAATAAAAAATATAAATTAATAAATAAAAGAAGCTTAAAAGTAAGGACTAGTATTAACGAATCCAGGTAAGCTCGTGATATAAATATGATCAAAAATTATCGAAAGATTTGGGGATAAACATCAACTGTTCTATTCTTTTATATACGTATAAATGGAAAATATAAATAAGATGATGTTAAGTTTAAACTGTTTTTATATAAAGCAGGCTAGGATGTCAAACGTTATTTTATAAAAGTACAAAGTTTTTGCCAATTTGTTAGGTCTGTTGGGCCTCTGTCAGTATTCATTAACTCATTAGGTGGCCTTTTTGCAGCCTCATGGGACTCTAGAAAATTCAGGAATCTACGGTCATTCACTTTATGTAAGATTTTAAAGTCATCAATTTTAGCGTTGTGGCCTGCTTGCAGGATATGCTGTGCAAAACGGGAGCTTTCAGGTTTTCCATTTTTGATACACGCAAAATGTTCTTTTAGGCGTGTTTTAATCATTCTTCTACTCTGATCTATGTAGCTGAGATCATATGAACTACATTTCAGTTCATAAATTTCCGAGTTTGTCTCGGGTGGTGGGCGCTCTTTATACTGCCCAGAAGTTTTTTGATGCTGTGTCCGCTTTTGTATGCTACATCTAGACCAAAGAGACGGGCGATTTTAGTTAAACCTTTTGTGAGTTTCTTATTGCATGGTAAAACTATAAACCGTTTCTTTTCCTCCTTGCACGGTTTTAAAGTTGTTGCTCTTGATATTTTCACGAGCCTGATCGTTTTCGCTGTGCGTTGACGGCATTGAAATCGTATGCAACGTTGACGCCTATTCCCAATGCGGTTTATAGTTCTGGAATGAATTCGTGAATGATGATTCGGCTTGATCGTGATTCGATGGATCATGATTGACAGTCGACAGGGATTCCGTTTCTAAAATGAAAAGTCAGGGTCGAGACTCCAGAGCCTCGTTTTTGAAAATAGTCATTGAGCGGATCATCATTCGCGCAAACGAATCACAATCCAACAAATGACGTTCCGTTCACATTTCACTTCTTGATCACAATCGACATCTGGATCATGATCCTGATGCGCAGTGTGAACGATGTGTTAGCTGATTCTTAAGCGAGGCATAAACTCCGTTGATGCGAAGTAGGTCAACCACAGATGCTTGATCCTAACGAGATGCAACGATAAGTGAAATTTCCCGTAGCAAAAGTGGGAGAGTAATTTTTTGATTGAATTTTTGTTTTGTACTCGCAGGTGACGAGAAGATCGAGGATCATCGAAAACAAAAACTTACTAATCATGTTTCTAAACCGACCCGAAAGGGTGATCGGCCGAATGATTATGTGGGTCACGAGACGCTTCAAAGCCGTGACATCTTATGCCGAAGTGAAAGATTTTAAAGACACTTTCTTGGAAGTCGGAGTTTGTGAAAAGAATTGCTGTTTTAAGTCGTTTCCTGTTTAAGTTGAAATTTATCGTTTTTAATGAAGACTTTCTTTTCTTTTCAGCCAACGATTCCCCGAACGAGTGCAACATAGACAACAAAATGGCATTGCCAAACGTCCAAGCGCTCGCCATGGAGCCCGCTCCCGTTGAATACAGGTCGGGTTGCCTCGTCGACGACCTACAAGCCTTCCCATGACCGTGAGTTGCTTTTGATTATCATATGTACACTGCTTTGCAATGACATTGATGCATGCTCACGGGACATGACCATCTGGGTTGATACAGGCTGTCCAGGTATAGGCTCATCAGTTGACACCTGTGCGAGACGTCGAACGAGGTCGGATTATTGGCAGATCCTGCAAACAGCGCTAGCGGACAGAACCACCCCCCTGCGGCAACTATGTGAAAACATCACTATTCCCGGTACTGCTCCAGTATCAATAGCGACATTAGCACGCTGGTTACACACCGCGACAGTGTCTGCAGGTGTCCATTGTCGTGTCTTCCTTTGACACCTCAGCACTGCGCGATACGACTGCAATGATGTCGTGAACGAGTGAGCTGACGAATCCCGCTTTTGTTTGGACACCGATGACAGATGCGGACATGTCAATGAACGATGCATCCGTATCGCCATCATAGACCAACACCCGGGATCATGGTCTCGGTTGTCAGCGATTACGATGCTAGAGCACCTTCAGTCACCATCAATGGCAAACATGAGCATATCACGTTTGCAAGACATCAACTGCCTACAAGGTCCCAAGACGTATCGCCAATGGAGTGCGTGTTGGACATGGTGTAATGTCGTTTACGATCACTGCGCAATCTCCATGACCTGACACAGCAGTTCACCAACATACCTGCGATATACGTAGGGCTCTGAAGATTGTTGTGAGTATACTTTTTCTTGCGGTCAGGGGTGTAGCTCAGGCAACCATGGCCCATTACAATTTTGCTACACCTCTGGTTGGCGGGATTTGTGGTGGCGAGTCTTAGCTAAGCAACGCACCAGGCAGCAGTCGCGTCGGAGCTTTGATGCAGTGAGTAACAAGCATAGCGCTAAACTCGTTTTTTCACGGCAGTAAAACGTCAAAGATGGAACGTTCGCTGGAGCAGAGCTACGCGATTAAATTTTGCTTTGACCTGGGCAAAACCGCTTCTGCGACACTCGTCCCTGTACAAAGATGACGATGCCCTGTTGAGAGCTCGGGTTTCAGTGAATTCAAGAATGGTCTCGCATTCGTTCTCGAAGTCAGAGAACCACCGGCAAGCCCGAGCTCTTGACAGGGCGTCGTCATCTTTCAATGTTTGCTCCAGCGATCGCTCAGTTTTTGACGTTTTATAAATTCAAAAACATGTTTTGGGTCACACATCATCGTCACTGCGTCAGAGCTCGATATCGACGGCCGCCCGATGCATTGCTTAGCTTAGACCCCCCTACCACAAATCTCGTTGCCAATGAGCACGCTGCTCGCCACTGACATTGATTTCAACGTAGAAACTCCTGGGACGTTGACGGATCCTGCACTTTCTTGTTGCAGGTGAACCTTTGACCTTTCGGATATTTTTTTAAGAGGCCCAATGCGTAAGGAGGATGTTGCAAGACCTCCCATCAAAATTTTTCAAGGAGCTCAAGGGTCATTGTCCTGGAGCTCAAAGCTCATTGTCCTGGAAACACTATCCTGTTTGAGAGCTCGTCTTGACGATTTGTTTGAGCCTCAGCAACGTGTTGCGACACTCCTCCGTATTAACTGTCGTAGCCAGTCGATGAGTAGAGGTCCTTCTTCGTCGAAAAAGAAACTGAGCGTCACTTTTCTGAAGTGAATTGATGTGAATGCGTTAAGTAAGCATGTGCGACTGGGAATACCACAACGCCATCTATGGGCAAAAAAAAGAAAAGCTCACTGGGATCTGATTCAATTCTGCGACGCTGAGTGCTTTTCCCATGTCATTAAATGTTGTCGTTTCCTGTTTTTAGACTGAGGGTCCTGTCGAAAGGGATTACGTTCCGACGAATCATCTCGTTCAAATGAAAACGGAAGAACTCCCCGAGAATTCGGACGATCTCATTTTCTATGCTGATAACAAGTACGGACCGTTGCTTTCCTACTTGGAGGTCAAAGGCTCCAAGAAATTTGAAGTTTTGGTCGGAGATGTTGATGTTACGTCTTTTTCTATGAGATACAAGGGGGTGCTCACAGAGGAATGTTGGGGTTTTAAGCTAAAAACGCTCGACTGTCGAAGCTCGTTGCTAACAGCCTGTCGAGTAAGATTGTGTCTAGAAAGTCCGACTGGTGTTTGGATTCCGATCGCGATTAGCGCGACCAGTCGCGTTATGAAATTGCTCATCGCGACTGATCGTTACTTTATGAATCTGTGTTGCACTCCAATCGTGCTAATTACAACTGGCGTTGAATTTCGGTCGCATTATGAAAACGCTCATCTCGACCGGTCGCGTTATGAAAACACTTATTGTGGCCAGTTGCTATATGAAAACGCTCATCGCGACCGGCCGTCACTTTAAGAATCTGCGTTGGACTCCAGTTTTGCTAATTACGACTGGTGTTGGATTTCGGTTGCGATTAGCGCGACCAATCACATTATGAAAATGCTCATCTCGACCAGTCGTGTTATGAAAACTCTCATCGCGACTAGTCATTACTTTATGAATCGAGGGTCATCAGAATCAGGTGAAAATTTAAAATGAATAATCGTCGATCGGACATAGTCAAAATTTCGAGTCAGTCACTGGTGGCTCCAAAATGAGTTTTGTGACAGACTTTGACCGGACTTTTTAGACACACCCAAAGTGTTCACAAAGGATTGTTAGGGTTTGAAGATATCACTTAACTGTGCAGACTATGTATAGTCCTCGATGTGAGGTCCGTTCGTGACGCAGTAGACATCAGACCACATAATCCTGTTAACAGGTCGTGATGGGCTCATGAATCTAGGGCCTATCTAATATCCCGGGCTATGCTTGGTGACTCTTGTAGGTAAGAGTATCAACGGCAAGAGTTGATTCCTGAATGGTCATTTCCGGGCATCCCAGCAACGAGCTGGCAGACGCAGTCGCAGTCCGTTTGCATCCCTGGACCGCACTGATGATCACAGGCCATGCAGATCTAGTACCTGTTCCCCGACTTACCTCCTCAAAGCCTGCAGGCAACCTGCAGTTCAAACTGCTCGTTCTAAGCTCAAAGAAGCACTTCAAGTGCTCATGCTAAACTCAAGAAAGCGCTTCAACTACTTGGCTCAGCACGAGCGCTTTGAACGGAGAGCTCACATCAAATAATCGTAGTTGCACAGAGTTTCTGATTGTCTGCTGCAGTTTTCAAACCCCTGTCTCTCCTGCGTGATCTTCTCGATTGTCTAACCGAATCCAATCAACCACAGAATCAGTCACGGGAATCACTCACACCTCGACGACTTCGTTGACGCATCAGTTGCCTATGGTGACAAAACTTCCATACCAGACAGGTTGGATGCAGCAACAGAGTCGCTTGGCTTTGCCCAACATGCCAAGGTCGAAGGATTTTTTCAAAGCGCAATTGGGATCGATCCGTACGTCAAAGTCGTCCGGCGTCCAAGTGCTGTTGAAGTCGAAAGGACGCTCAAATCCTGATGGTAAGTTTCTTGAATACAGTTTCTGTCTAGTGCAAAGTTCATGAACGAGGTGTCTGAAAAGACTTGCCACGAAGTGACGTCGCAGCAATGAGACGTCAAACTCTATCTCCCGCAACGCTCATGGGAAAATGGTCCGTGGAAAGTTAAGTCGACAGATAAGATCAGCACTTTTGGTCACAGGAGAACGATCCTCCAAGTAGCGTGAGTCTGACCATGTAGTGGTGCGGCTTCTAGATAGACCACAGAGGACCAGTTGAATGGGCAGCTCAATGGTTGCCAGATTTGAATCCAATGGGCTTTTCGTTCTTGGCGTAACTGAAGAGTCGCGACGTGGCCCACCTGCGATCGACGACATACTGAACAAAATATGCGGACTTTTCAGACAACACGTACGTTACTCTTTACTCATGCCTCCTGTCCTCTTCGTCATTAACGTAGTCGTTTTACGAGGGATGGTCATAAAGTCAGTACTCCGTTTGGCTGTTGAGGAACTGGTCCGCCTTGACAATGAAACGCGGTATTTAGAATCGCAGGGCGCTCTGGTAGATTTAACAGTACTGCACCAAACACCGCTTTGTATGCTCTGCCACTTGAGATACGTTGCTTGGATGCTGAGGAAGTGGTCCACCTCGAAGATGAGCTGAAAAGGAAGAAGTATTTCAAATCGCAGCACCACCGCAACACTCATGGTCTCGTGTGCGGATTATGCTGGTGCGTTGTCACGGCGACATCATTTGGACAGCTTGATCTGTTCCACAGGGATGTCGCTTCACAATGGCACCAGTGACTCGCTGTGATGAGTCAGTATTTCAAATCGCAGCACCACAGCAACATGCATGGTCTCCAGCAGATGCATGACCCCTTTGGTCTCCGCGGAATGTGCTGGTGCGTCGTTGTGCAGACGCATGACCCCTTTGGACTCGTCACAAAGCAGGATAATTACTACGGCTCTTCCCAGTGGCACCTCTGACTTTATGACTCCCTCTTGTAACTGCAGATCGTTTCGTGCTGCTAAACTTGACGCTCAACGATCCTGTCTGTCGCTTGCTTCCGAACAACACGCACTATCATTTCACGTCGCCTTTCAAAAGCTGCGGCATGGAAATCGTGCACGTGGCCGACAAAGACATTTAAAAAAATTCGTTTGTCGTTATGAGTATGTTTACAAGATTTTGTTTCGTTCTCATGCAGATTAACTTTCACAGGAAATTTGGTAGCGAGGCCGTGTCATCGATCATAAGAGAAGCTGATCTCTTGATCGACGACGAGGATCACACGGGCGAGGAAAGTTCTGGGTATGGTTTGACGCACATCGACGAAGATACGATTAAGCCTAAGCTTCTAGAGTTCCAGTGCAAGTACTCGTCGTCGGGATTACCGTTACTCAACCCGGTAAGTCTTGGAATCGCTTCGCTTGTTCGTTATTCAGGTGGGCAATATATTTCTCTTGGCTACGGCACAATGATGCGAAGAGTGCTTAGAAGGTAGCAACAGGAATCTGTGTCGTGCGCCGTCGATAAACATGGATGGTCTCGCTAGGTGGATCTTCTCGCTGCTGTGACATGTCAATCCAGATGTTCGCAAAGATTCTTGCAACAATGGATAAATATGCACAGTCATGTAGCTGCGAAAACAACGGTTTCAGATAGTACGTTTTTAGATGTCTCACGGCGAATACGCCTGCCCATCGATAAGATGCAACGCACCTTCTTCCATTGGTCTAGGGTCCAATGTTTGTTGCATCGCAAACACATGTCGTTTCATGCGATGCACGCTTGTCAACGTGGGTGCTAGAACGAAACTTCGGTTGCGAGGCCAAGATGCAACAAGTTCTCGATAGTTTTCTGGTGCATCGACGGTAGTGCGTCATCAATCTTGACCAGCCATCGTGAGCGCCCTACAGTTTGCGCACCTGGATACACATATTATTCATTGTTCCAGTCATTGTACACCATCAATATGGCATGACGTGAAGAGTTCGCGAAACTGAGGTTTCAAAACGATGCTCGGGGCACTCACAGGGAATTGCTCGAACATGAAAGCAATCGAAGTTGCAGCTTGAGACCACATGAGTAGGTCGTATAACTGCCGCACACTTCGATGCATGCCTCGACTCTCGCACGCATGCGCTCATAAAGATGCTGGATGTTGTCTTGAGATCAAAACAACAAATCTTGAGATCGTGCTTCCCAGAGAAGTCGTGCCGCAGCTGCGTTGCGTGGATGTTACTTATCCTGCTGGAAAGAAGTGTTACCCTCCTCTTGCAAGAGCGGAAGAAGACTGGACATACCACCGAATGGTGTTCAGTGTTCCATCCACAAAGACGAAGGGTAATTGCGAGTGGATGATGCTGTATGTTTGCTCAAAACATCCGTACGATTTGACAGTCGTGCATGAGTGCATTCCTTCCGCAAACCGCTGTCGACGACATAGAGCAATGCAGAAACATGACGAGCGATCTGCACAGCGATATGCTGATGAGAAAATAGTCCCATCAATTCGACCTTTGTCAAGCTCCGCAAGTCGTTGCACCTGCTTACGGTGCATGTGCGAGGCATTGTAGTTCTTGTCACGACAGCTACAGTCAGCTGTTCCTGTACAGTGCAAATGCCAAATAGGTTCGTTCACTTGAGTAATACCATTGAAGACTTGTGTTTGATGGTGCGAGATTGCGAGCACTGAAGATCTATTGTAGCGCTCCTGCTACCACGATCTAAACGCATAAGAAAAACTCAAACAGAATTAAATTGTCGCTTCTCAAATGACGTGGAACCTCAACAGTCGATTCTTAATCATTTCACGTGTTCGTGACGTTTCTTTGATGCGTTTGTCATTGCAGGGAGACGAAGACGTGAATATCCACATCGCCTGGATCTATATCGAGACGAGAAATATCGTACGTCAATAGAATCCATCGACTTCCGCCTGAACGTCGTCGAAAACGATCGCCTCTTTGTCGAAAGCAGAATCCGGTTCGATCAACGCGATGGACGAATCTAGGATTCCTCTGGTTCACAACACTTGTCTGACAAACGTGAGCATTCGAATGGAGAGAATCGCATTGCATAATCCAAAAGTCCCCGACGACTGACGATTTGACTCTCGCTAACGTGTGCCAGTGGAACCACTTCAGTTTCCAAGTCAACTCGGAATACCTGAAGTTCGGCGCGCATTAGCTTCACTGCATGCTCGGCGTCTGCACGATCAATCCCGAGCACACGCCCGGTAATATCAAACAGGTAAAACTGAAAGTACACTTATCCCGTTTGTACGATGACTACAGCGAAAGAGCTGCGCGAGTCGAGTATGTGTTTTATTTGTTGTTGTTTTGTTGCAGTGCGTGAACATGGAGGATTACTGGGCGAGTCCTAATTTGAGGCCGTTTTTAGATCGCAACCTTGGAACGAACCACGAAGTCTTGAAACGTGGACCCTGTAACGTGCCTTTTCGTGGCTTGAAAAACGAAGACCGTTTTTTT
>JAHWFO010011831.1:3088962-3117259 GCA_023313115.1 Rhysida immarginata | reverse complement strand
CTCAAAATTAGAGAGCCCATTGTTAAAATTTTTCAAATTTAGCGAGCCGATTGTTGAAACTTTTCAACTTAATGAAGCCAGTTGTTGAAATTTTATGAAAATAGTGAGCTGCTTGTTGAAATTTTCATATGTAGAGAGCCGATATGTTGTCAGCTCCTCGTCAACTTTTCCAAGAAGAAAGAAACCAACAACTGGATGTAATAATACGCTCTCTAGGAGGTCCGCGCTTCAGTAAATGGACTCATTAATCCGTTATGAGATCCGTGCATTGATGACTGGCCCAATCACCTTCTTATTTATAAACTTTATTGTTATTTATAATTCTAATTGGCCACTTAACCCTTACCATTTGCATATAAAAGTTGCTGAAGAGCCCCATAATCTGTAGCATAACAGCCTCCGAAGATAGTGTAACGCTGAAACGCGTCAGGCAATAAATTGTTTTCTACCGCATCTTTCCAGACCTGATTATAATTTTTTCTAAAGGTGTGAAAGCATCTGAAATTCATCAGAGACTTCAATGACAGTTCTCGATCATCCGTCTTTGTTTGGTGCCAAAAGTTTAGAGGGCAAGAATCCACTAGCAACGAACCTCATTAAGGCAAGGCCAGCAACTTCCATCAATAATAGCATCATTAAACGAACAAATGAGCTGATAAGGAACAACAGGCAGATTCGATAAGCACTGGCACTATAGAGACCATCTACGATAAGTTGAAATTCTTCAAGATCTGTGCCAGATGGGTCCCTAAGCAACTCTTCTAGGATCATAAAACCACCCGGGTGGAAATCAAGAAGACACTATCGGCAACGAAAGTGATGTTGACGGTATTATGGGACATTAAGGGTGTCATTCATGTCGATTTTTTGGAAGAACGTCAAAACATAAATGCACCCTACTACAGTGACATTTTGAGAACGTCCCTGAAGCTGGCACTAAGGAAAAAGCCAACAGGACTCCGTATCAGTGGTGTTTGTTTTCTGCAAGACAATGCCAGACCACTCACAGCCAAACTGACTATAGACACGCCAATGGAACTCAAATGTGACATCTTACCACATCCTTCATACAGCCTGGCTCTCTCCCCTTGCGACTATCATCTTTTTAGACCATTGAAAAAGTTTTTGGGAGGGCCGAGGCTCAGCTCCAATAAGTAATAACGTGGTTTCAATCGCTAGATACCGGGCATGAATTTTTATTAAGCAATGTAAAACTTATTGAGTCAATAAACAAGAAACACCTTCTGGACGCCTTCGAAAGCTTAGCCATTCATAAAACAGATGAAAAATTATTACTCAACTTAGAGAGGGGTCCTATTAGCGAATCACCATTGTTCAAATGGGCGACGCACTTACCCAATCAATAAAATTCAGTTGGATCTTTTTGTCTTGATTGGCTTCTGTCCGTTATAAATACTCAGCATGTTCTATTCCAAGTCAATTCTCTCAAGTTCTCTCGAGGTGCTCCTTGGCTGCTGAATGATGAAAGCAAAGCTTTCGAAAAGCGCTTACAGACTCAGGTTGTATATTTTCATTTTATTTTTCATTTAATTTGTTGCCTCTTTCTTAAAAATTTTTTAAATTTTTCCCACGAAAACTTATTGTTTTCTTTTTTGATATTACATTCTTCCTGATTCTTTAATATCTCGATGGCGATATATTTGTTGTCATTTTAATTTTTTTTATTTCAAAATAAGATAGTTTATTGTGTAGTTATTAAACATTTCGTAACCAAAAATTAAATTAATAATTTTATATACTATCAGAAGTATCCGGCGTTGCCCGGAATAGTTACATTTGTAGGTAGACAAAACAATATCAAAAAAATAAATTATAACTCCCAATTGGTTAAATAATAACTCATTAAAAATTACACATAGCGAAGGGACTATCCATTCAACAAAAAATACAAAAAACAGGTATTTTGGGGGATATATTATCTAAACGCTTCTTGGTTTGCCTCACCACTGCGGAGCATAACCAAATAATTTATACTCAATTTTTTCTTGCCCTTGATATAGAAGCTCTCACACACTCTTGCTCTATTCGAACATTCCGTTGTGGAGATATTTTAGATGCATGTATACTTTTTCTTTTTATATTGCAGAGTTTTTGAGAACAATACTCGTTATTTCCCATTTCTTTCCAGACACTTACATTTTTGCTAGTCGTATTGACTTTTGACAGGGAGCTCAAGGGAGACACGCGTGACTTTTTTGCCTTATCAATAGACTCTGCCTTATTATTGTTCTGTCACTGCATCATCATTTATGCTCATTATTAATAATTCTTGGAAACGAAAGTTTAATCATCGCATTATTAGCATCTCAGTTTACAAAATATACACATTCCCGCAGAATATAGTCAATGTGTAGTTTTATGATTGGTTTGTATCTGATGTGCTACCAAATAAGCTAGGTGAAAACTCCGGCATGGCTCGGACATTTTTTTGAACTAATAAAGGCAATATCTTAAAAATAAACACATGAAAACGCTTAGAATTAATACAGTAAAAATTCTTCATTAGAATTCGAAAAATAATTTTTTAAAGCCTCACAATGGATGGATCTCTCCAAGGGTGCCACTTCAGATGTACAGTTGATGTTGATGCAACTCCCACTCTTCTCTCGATGTCTTGAAGAAAAACTTGGCCATTTGTGCAGTCTAGCGATCGCCCATTCTTTTATTTACTTGCTTACCATTTGCTTAATACAGCACGGAGCTAAATCAGTGCTTCATTTGTTGTCTATCTACTCTTTCTCAGTAGTTTGCTAACTCTCCATTATCTCCAGTTACTGATCATTTTTTTAAAGATTTTCAAGAAAATGTTAAGTACTAGGAACTCTCTTTTCTATGAAAAGCCTGAATAATAGGAATTCTATGCATTGTTGGAAATTGAAAACTCGGGAGAGCAAAAACCTATCACCACCTCTACGCGGTGCCTCCTAGATAACCAATTAACTGTGCAGGTCCTTGATGTCAGGTGTTGCGACATATCGATCGATGTACAATTGGGTCTCATCAAATAGAAGTGGAAAATTGAAATTTGGATAATGCTAGGGCGTCCCCTGTTAGAGACGCGTGCCGTGTCCGCCAAAACGACGCGAGAAATTTGCAAGGGCTACCCATTCAAGGACGTAGTAGTCTAAAGAAGCGAGTCCGCCTTAGACTTGGAACAATTAATATTGGAACTATGACTGGAAGAAGCCGCGAATTGTCAGCCACCCTGAAGGACTACCATGTCGACATTGCTTGCGTCCAAGAGAAAAAATGAAGCGGAGCAAAAGCAAGGGACGTTGGGGAAAGATATAGGCTCCATTATAATGGTAAAAAGAGGACCCAAAATGGTGTGAGTATAGTGTTCACCTCCAATAACAAAAATAGCGTCGTGGCAGTCAATCGTGTATTGGATCGTCTCATGTCAATCGAAATCAACTCTGGAAACGTACCCTTACGGGTTGTCTCCTGCTATGCCCCCCCAAACGGGATGATCTGATGGGACCAAGAAAAAGTTCTGGAATCAACTCGAAGATCATCTCCGATCAGTGCGAGTTGAAGAATACCTTGTTATCGGAGGCGACCTAAATGGCTATGTCGGGACCAAGAGAGAGGGCTATGAACATTGCTGGACACGGTCTCGGAACAAGAAACGATGACGGTAATAAAATCCTGGATTTTGCAGAGGCTCACAACCTTGCTGTGACTAATACTTTCTTCAAAAATCGCCTGATCACCTACGCCAGTGGTGGAAATTATACACAAATCGATAAGCTGGCTGACGCCTAGGAACAACATGAAGTTTGTATCAAACGCAAAGGATATATCACCTGAAAACGTTGCTCCACACTATCGACTATTAGTGCTTGATATACACTTAGATATCGGGCAGCATCAGCACCCAACCAAGACAGGGTCAGCTCATATTAAATACTGGAGGCTGCCTAAAGATAAGGACCGATTCAGTACCAAACTTGACCAGCTAGAATTGGCTCTGATCAACCAGTGAACGAAATATGGAACAGCTTGACAGAAAAAATCCACAGGATCGCCCGTGATACGCTTAGACAAACCAAACCAGGGACGCGATATATAAAGAAACAGGTCTGGTGGTGAAATGCAGAAGTGCAGAGGATAGTAAAAAAAAAAGAAAATCGCATTTAAGAGGTGGCGCCAAACGTAAACAGGTTTATATTATCAAGGGTATAAAACCTGCAGGTCAGCGGCAAAGAAGGCCGTTGCAGCAGCGAAATCGGCTCATAATGACCAAATATATACCGACCTGGACTAACAAGAGGGGGTGAAAAAAATCTATTGCCTCGCAAGTGCATGACACCGCTCAATGCAAGACATCAAGACACGGCCAGATCGAAAACATCAAGGGCGATGACCACCAGGTCATGCGAGATCCGTCCGCTGTTCTAAGGCGATGGAGCGACTACTTTTCGGTGATCAGTAACCAAGAATTTCCGCATCCATCGATCACGAGCGTTCGCCCTTGTTCCTGGACCTGTCCTGCCCATTACAACCTCCGAGGTGGAATTGGCAATAAAGAAAATGAAAAACGGAAAGGCAACCAAACTTGACGACGTTCCGGTCGAAGTAGGGAAGTTTTTTGGTTGACGTGGAGCTGTGGTCCTAACTGAACTCCTCAATAAAGTCACCAACAATAGAGAAATTCTCCAAATCTGGCAGACCAGCACCACGGTACCCATCTGGAAGAACAAAGGGGATGTGACTGAGTGTGCCAACTATTGCCTTATTCGCCTTTTATACTATACTTTGAAGATTTTCGAACGTATAATCGATTACCGTATTCTGATGATTGTAAACATTACCCCAAACCAATGTGGCTTTGTGAAAGGTTGTGGCACCAGTGACGCCATCCATGCTGCTCGCCTTCTTTTGGAAAAGTACAGGGAGAAGAACAGAACAGTGCACATGGCTTTCCTAGACCTAGAGAAAGCTTTCGATAGGGTGCTTCACGATCTTATCTGTCATACTCTCAGATCGCATGGAGTCTCCGAAATATACATGAAATGGATACAACTACTATATAAAGGAGTCACCAGTTCAGTCCGATGTGTGCCTGGCTAATCACTACCCTTCCCAATCCATGTTAGAGTCTACCAAGGATCGGTCCTGTTGCATCACCTCTGGTAAATCCTATATGCCGATGACGTACTCCTGGCAAATTATGACAGAGAAAAGGTCCAAGAAAACATCTATCTCTGGAAAACCCTTCTGGAGGGATATGGCTTGCGGCTTAACACAAAGAAGACCGAATACCTGGAGGGGGGCTCTCAAACCGATGGCATCATCAGTGTTGATGGTGAAGAGCTGAAGAAGATGGAAGAATTCCGATACCTTGGCTCGGTCATCAGCTATGACTGGACTATCACCCTTGACGCCCGAACGCGAATAAAGGCAGCCTGGCTGAATTGGCGCCAGGTTACTGCCAGATCACCTCAAGGGGAAGATAAACAGGACTGTGGTCCGTCCAGTGGCCCTGTGTGGCTCCGAATGTTGGCCAGTCTCGGCCGTGTATGAAAAGACTCTCAGCACAATGGAGATGCATATGCTCTGATGGAGCCTGGGAATCACGAGATGGGACCGTGTTGAGAATGAGAACGTACGAAAGCGACTAAGAGTGGCCCTAATCAAGGACAAACTGCTTGAATCCCGCCTACGATGGTATAGGCATGTGATCCGGAGTGCAGAGGACTCGGTGGCCAAGACAGCTATGAACATCGACCCGAGGAAATGGTGGCTGGACAGAATTACAGAAGACTTAAAGATTGCCAGCGCATAACCGGAGTATGGCTTGGATAGAACCAAATGGAGTCAACTCTGCCGCAGAGCGGACCCTGCAATAGCTGGAATAACGCCAGGATGAAGAATAAGAGTATAGATTAAATGAAAATTGATCGAGTAAGCTTTCATCGATAAGAGAGTTCTCGAATAGTCAAATTTTAAAAAAAAAATATAAAAATTAGATGCGCAAAAAATGAATTCATTTTTTAGGGTCCTTGGGAAAAGAGAAGAACGAAATGCCTTCCACCTCTCACCTTCATTCTGGCAACACGCTATTGCACAGTTGCAAACCATTTGAACAATAAAATTTCAAGTTTAAATACTCTATATTCACTTCATCACGATGTAAGCAGTACGAACAACAATTTTATTCTGAAATGGCTCTCATGAGTTCCACGAAAGTACCTAATAATGCCGCAATCAAATCGAAATTCGCGTGATTCCTTTACTAATCGCGCCACTTCGCCTCTGGATGACGTCACAGCACAGCGAGATCTTTTTGAGATTGTGTGAGAAGTTGTGAGATCTGCTCTCAGCGCGCAACTTTATTATTCTAATAACCTTGGTGCGGCCCAGGTGATTTATAGGGATCAAAGGATTTAATTGCCCAAATGACCCTACGACGAATAATTACTTCACCCGCCGCAGCCCACCCAGTCCGCGATGTCCTGACCATGGAGTCAAGATACACTGAATCCAACGGACCAATAAGCTCAGAACATGGGAAGTGAGTTGCAATAAGAGTCTCAAGGACTTCTCTACTGTTACTGGTGAATTCACTTTTAGATTTTTTGAGAGTGCCAACCATAATAGGTTTATTGCATCTCAAGAGTGATAGAGTCTGGCTCCTTTCTCAGTCTTTTTGAGTGATTCACATAATTTCCTCCATGAAGTACGTTTAGCTGATCTAACAGCTTTATTATAATCAGCGAGGGAATTTTTATTAACCTGCCACTCCTTAGTTTTTTTAGCTTTATTAAAAAGCTTCCATATTCATTGTCTCTGTAGAGAGAGATCATGGTTCCACTAAGGACAGTATGATCTACATCTCTTCCTCAGCAGAGGACAGTTGTTATGACACGATTGTACCAGGGCCTGCTGTAACCCATTAACACAATGCTCCAGGTCATCAGTATCATTGATTCTGGTTGGAAGACTGAAAATCGCGGAACGAACGTCCTCGCGATATGGAACCCAATTAGTCTGCTGAGGATCCTTAAACGTTCTATCCCCGTGTGTACCAGTAATGAAAGAAAAGTGGATAAGTTGATGGTCCGCAATGGAAGGTTTCTCATCTACATGCCATTTTCTCCATTTCCGCAAAGTGGAACAACCAAAAAGTAACATCAATCACCTCCCTTCTTACTGCAGTAATGAAGGTTGGCTTATTACCTTGATTAAATATATCTAAGTTATTCTCTAGGATAATATCAAAAAGAAGTTTACCTCTGAGATTTATGTCGGTACTGCACCACAAAGTGTGGTGAGCTTTGGCATCACATCCAACGACGATCGCGACCTTGTGAGAAGTCAATGTTTCCCTTATTCTCTTGATATCATCATTGATGAGAGAAGTTTCCTCGTATAGAATGTAAGCCGAGACAAACATTATGTCACGAAAGGTAATTTTTGCCACCGCTAAGTGTCTAGAACACAATTGATACATAGGAAGTGCGTTAATACTGTTTTTAATCAACAAACAAGCACGGGGAGATGAACATTTAAAATCATAAATTAGTTTACCTCCACTGTTAGACTAACCTCTGATCCCGCCCTTGAAAATCCAGGGCTTCTGAGGTGATTTGTATGTCCTCAGCTAGGAAAATGTTGCTCAGGTTGGCGACGGCCAGTCTCTTATGCTGAAGATTTGCTTGCAGGCAGTTCAGCATTAGATAATGTCTTATCAGGTGGTTTCCCTATAACCTTTGCTTGGATCTGTGACAGTCCAATGTACTAAAGCTATTTCTTGTCTCTCGGAATCTTCGCATTCAGTTCAGGGATGGATAATACAATGGTTACTCCTTGATCCTCAAGTTTGAGGTTAAGGATGCCCTATTGTGTATGCGATCTGTCCTTATTCTGGATATCAATCCTTTTCAGCATATCCATACCGGAATATTTCTTGAACACGACTGGGAGTTGCAAGATGATCTTGGTGGTTCTGAAGATTGTCTTCGCCTTACCAACCAAGAGAACCTGTCCTTCACAGGGAGTGATACGCTTGACTATAGTAGGCACAGAGTAAAATCATAGCTCCGGCCTCTAGCCGACAGTATTTAAATTGGATTCCTGTGCCAGAAGGCATTTCTCCCATATAATTCATCAGTAGCTCTTGGAAGGTTTCTAACTGCTGCTCATTGAGCTGCTTGTCTGGATAGCCTTCTAAAACTACTGCCATTTTTGTTGATGATAGAGCTTCGCGAAAATTCCCTATTTTGGGTCTTTTGCTAAGCTTCTTACCATCTGATGAAGGACTGTTACCCACTGTCTGTGGTATTTTGGTAGGGGTATGCACCTCCCTATCAGATGGCTGAGGATCGACTTTAGGCGTTGTGGCCTTAGTGCTCTCCCACCTTTTCTTTCTGGATATACGGCTTTTAGCCATCCCAGAAAGTGATTTAGATAGAGGTATGCCGCTGCCCTCTGAAGTAGGTAGCGCCTCAGGTTTGAGAGTGACAAACTTATCAGTTTCAAATGATTCAACTGAGGTCATTACAACTCATTTGAATTAGGTAAAATTCTTACTTTCCATAAACGGTTGTAGGAACGCAGGGTTTGCGGTCCATCGCGGGAGTGCCTGCTAGACGGAATAAGGCAAAATACTCCTGAATGTCGCCAGGTAGACAGGAGGCTCCGTGAATGACACTTTAACAGAAGTGCCATCCACCTATCGGCACGGGTCGCATGACACATCGGGTTCGGGAGTTGGTCTGCGTCCCCTTATTGGTTATTCGGGGAGTTTACAACCTAGGATTATCGGCTCTCCGCCATCTGCCGACCACTCAATAGCCACTCAAGTCTTGCACAAGGCACGTACTACTAAACGATAACCATTATCATTATTTAATCGTTATATTTACTCATGGCACGTTGTTACGATTGTTTGTTATCTTACATGCCATATTTTAGCAATGAAAGTTCCAATGGTACTCTATTGTAGCATATAGCAAAATTAGGGCACGTGCTACTAATCCCATAACCATTATCATTATTTATTCGTTATATTTACTCATAGCACGTTGTTACGAGTTGTTTGATATATTGCATGCAATATCTTAGCATTGGAAGTTCCATTTGGTATCATTAAAACACGTACTACTAAATATTTCACACCAACTTTATTTACGCGTTATATTCATTCATGATACGTGCTTGCACGTACACGTGCTATTAGAACATACTTGCTACCACTAGTTACTCTTATATATTCCTTGATGATATGTTGTGACGATTTGTTTGATATATTACATGCCATATCTGGTTATAGGAAGTTTTTAAGGGGGTTACCTAATGGTACCATTAAAGCACGTGCCATTATAGTACGTACTTATTACGGCTATCTCACGTTCGTACTTGTTCGTGCTCTGTTACATATTAATGGATTGGTGAAAGCAGACTTTGTAAAAGGTAATTCGTTTTTAAGTTGTCGTAATAAATACTAAGCTTCCCAGGAATAAAAAAATTCTCTTGATGTAGAGACCGAACTGCCCTTTCAATAATCGTCAAACACGTGCATCCTGCACGCGCACCATCTCGTTAACGTTTAGAGTACGGGCAGAGCCGAACCCATGTATGTTCTCAACATGCGTTTTCCCGATTGCGAGGATAATTCGTGTCTTCCAGCAATTCAATACATGCAGTCTTTCTATTGCAATGCAATGAATTGTGGAATTGTCTTCAACGGACGGATGGACAGCTGGACAAACCGATCACATAAGCACATTTCTTTATATAGAAAATGTGCTAAAAACACAAATTTACTTCTTGGATCAAGCTATCAAAAAATTTTTTTGAAACACCTGCGAACATCGATTTTTTCACAGTTTTTGCACCCTTAAAATTCGAACATCGAAAATCAAGGAAACCTTCCTGCAAAATTTCGAAGAGTTACGTTCCTTGGGGGCAGAGCTAGGCGACCGAACGTTCCTAGGAGGGCAGGAAGGGCCGAAATTCGTGAAACCTCGTCTTAGCCCGTTCTTACGCTATCCATCCTATGACCCCACCGACTTTCGAGTCGGTGGCCTGCGTAGATTTTGCTGTGAGATGATGAGTCAGTAATTCAGTCAGTGGATGTCCTCGTTTCTATACAGGGTGATTCAAATCGTGTGTAAAACAATTAAAGGGATATTAGAGAAGTCAAGGTAAACACAAAAGGTCCTATTAACATAGGTCCAACTTTTATTTCTTCTAGAGTTACAAGAAATGTTCAAATTGGCCGGTTTGAGCCTGAATGCAGATATTGCATCGTCTAATAAGTGACTCGTATACCTTTGTCATTACGTCATACCTTCTAATTTCGTCAACCGATGCTATTATCCTGGCCACTAATTGTGCCCGTGTGTCTATCTGGAGACTGTGCACTATTTGTTTCAAATGTCCCCACAGAGAGTACTCCATTGTATGGATTAGGGTTTATTGCGTCTAATCTATTTGTTCGGGAAGTGCATATTACAGTTTTTGCAGATTGCTAAAATGCGATTTGGAATTGGTAAAATGCGATTTCAGAAATAAAAAATGAATTCATTTTTAAAAATGTACTTTCAGAATTAAAAAATGTAAGTTCAAATTCAAATATTATGCGGCAAAATGATAGATTGCAATAGCTCCGTACTTGTAAGAAGAGTTCTATAAATGTGGATAAGTTTGTTTCTGGCATATCTCTGGTTTTTGTGTAAATTAGAAACAATGTACTTAACAAGAACTTTTCTAACCGACTTCATGGATCAGAAACCATCTCAGAAAAATATTCATGGGTCAAATAGAGAACCACCTTTTTTTATTATTATTATGAAAAGCTTTTATTTCACTTGAAATGTTAGAGCGTTCGGTCAAATATTATAAATAATCAATATTAAACCAACCTCCCTGTAAGCTAGAGAGCTGAAACATGATACACATGCGCAAGACTGATGAAAACCCATGTTAAAATTGTTTTTTCAAATCGGTTCACTGTTTCGTGTTCTAATGGTACTAATTCATTACTACGCGCTGTCCAATTGACACAACAAAGGATTCGTTATGACTAAGATTAAATGTCTCCGTTGTTTATTGTTACAAAATTATGCCATAATGTTGACGAGATATTATAATAATAAAACATGATGAAAGCATGGTTTTAAATAAAAACTCTTTTTACATAACTTATTTGAAAAGTTAAGATCCTTTCCAGAAAAAAATTCAATCGAAGAGCGAAAACCCCATCTAATTCGGATCAGTAGTTTTTGAGAAAGTCGCGAACGTAAATATATACGGATATATAGGGGTCAAACAGAGAACCTCCTTTTTTGAAGTCGGTTAAAAATGCTGCGTGTGTAATATAGAAAATGTTATTTTACTGTATTAATAAAAATTATATAATGAATGAAATAGAACAAAATTGGATAGCATTAATAAAAATAAAATAGAACAGGAAAGTGAAATTAAATTTTACAGTAAATTAATGTTTTTATAGTTGTCTTTAGTAGGTGGAACATCGTTTACTATTTGTTAAACGCTATTAACATTTAGTAACACCAAGTATGGATGAAAGTACATCTTTCATCCATCCCTCATATTACTATGCGGTGCTTTTTTTGAATTTGAGCTTATATTTTTTATTTCTGAAAGCACATTTTTTATTTCTGAAAACACATTTTTTATTGCTGAAATATCTTCTAAGAGTTCATGCAGTCCATTTTCCAGAAAATCAGCATATATCTTGGCATTCAGTCGTTCCTGCAGAAAATTTAGCTCCAGTAGTTGGCTATTGAAATGCTTGCCCACATTTTTACATTAAAACTTAGCTGGAAATGTCTGCATTCAGGCTCAAAGAGGCCGCTTTGAACATTTCTTGTAACTTGAAAAGAAATAGAAAATTGACCCATGTTAAGAGGACTTTTATGTTTACCTTGACCTTTATAATGACCACTTAAAGTTCTTTACACACGATTTGAAGTTTATTTTTTTATAAAGTCGAACCTCTCTTGAATGAGAAATGATATAACGACTATTTCCATTTTTACTTTGGTCCCAACCTAGATGAACATGCAAGTATTAACCATATTTTAGTATATCAAACAATTTTTTGGGGAGTGGCTAATGATTTCGTTAAAGGAAGTTCAACTATATCAAGTTATGGTTATTTATCGTGGGTCGGAAATTTTTTTCTGTGGACTGCCTGATATCTTTTTGAAATCCGCATATGATACTAAACAACTCTCCACAGCATAGTCTAGAGATCACTATCAGCCCTACCAGGTGGTAAAGCGAGATTTTTGTTCAAAATTTCGCATGATTGCAATAATAGAGCAGCGAGCTATAAGTCAGGCCTACCTTATGTTTGTTGGCTATGGCTGAGGAGACTCCTTAAAATCTTAGATATTTTCTTTTCTTGACCCTGTTTTGATGAAATAAAGTCTATATGTTGGCCCAAGCTACGCTTAAGTTACCTATGAAAACCCTATGAAAATTCGTCAAGTTGTTCTGGAGAATAGCGTGTTCAAACATAAATATACAGACAAAATTGTTAAAAATCGTCTAATTGTAATTGTTACACTCCCTATATCATCTGCAATCCCTATCTTTCAAGGTACAGACATGAAGGTTCATACAATTTTTTTATATGTATGAAAGATAGAGGAGTAACATGTTGGAAAAGGTTTCAAAACGAATGAAAGTTTTCAAACTGGGATACCTAAAAGCACTATACAAGATTACGCGGTGGCTTGAAGATAGCCATGTGGTCTTCGCGACATCCAGATCCTTCTATCAATCCGTGAAAACAGAATTGTGATTCACCAGGCCAAAAACCCGTTTCCAGTCTTCCAAGATCTACGTAACATGTCGATACATTATGTCTGGCGTTCATGCGGTGTTAGCAGTGCTACTCTGATGGGTATTCTGTTACCATGAGCATCATCCAGCTGAAAGACACCATCATTGCGGTGCTGCAACAGGAACTCCATGAAACTGTGTAAAATCATCTAGCACCTCAGCATACCAGAAACCGGTCAGGGTGTGTCTAGGAAACTCTAAATTTCAAAATTTTGCTATTTTGCTTTGGGAAGGAATTTTCAGAAAATCTGAAAGCGGCATCCGTTTCTCGATATCTCGTTTCGTCCTCGCCTTCTCGCGAAATTTATATTATAAAAATGAGTAAGATGTTGACAAAAGTTCTAAGAGATTCAAAGCATACATGACTCCAGAGTTCCTTGATGACTAAGGCGTTTGGGCTATATACGAACCCTTCTTTCAGACTTTTATAATGGAATTGTGATCCAACAGACCAACAACCGTTTCCAGCCTTCTGAGATCTACGGATATATATAAAATGATAAATCCTCCTGCTCCGTGCCCGTTTCCATAGTGACGAGCAACAATACAAGTTTTATTGTTTCCAACATATGAATATACACTGATTGTTAAAATCCAAAAATCGCAGCCGATGAAAATGACTAATAAAAAAATTTTATATTTTTCATAGGCTACGGTTCAAAAATATATTGTCGTCATAGATTAACCTATATACATCTATTGAAATTTAAAAAACAGCACACTAAAACAAATCAAAAAATTAAATTAAATCCTTAGTAAGTAATTTAACTATTCTATATTATGAAACTCAGTACATGTATACGATTCTTATTTTTTTAATTTTAATAAAAAGTAACAACATTCAAATTAAATTTTGAAATTGATTAACAATTCAAGTCACAAGTACGTAATATTAGTTTTTACATTTTACGATATTCGCTATATAGGAATAATTTTTCAGTTGAATGAATTAATGAAAAGTAAAAATTTATAATTTAGAAAAATAAAAAAATCAAATCGAAAAAAATCAAAAGCACATAACATTTTTTTTTTTATTTCTATATTAATTTTTTTTCTGTGTATCTATAATTGTGTATAGTTAATTTTTTTTTAGTTTTAAAATATAATGGTCATGCCCCCAATTGATGAAATAGACCAATGAGGGATGTAAAAAAAATAGAGCAATGTAAATGTGCTTTTGTTTTAGGTTTTACCTGTCAAATTGACAGTAGTGACTTTGTCCCATTATAATAAGAAAAGTTGTGTTAATATCGCTCTCGTGTTGACAGTTACTTTTTTCGCAATACTGTTAATTATCGCAGTCCTGCCAATTATCACAATCCTGTCACAGATGGGATTTTTTAAAAATGGATTCGAACTTGCAGTTTCCTGTATTGCAGTAACCATTGCATGCCGGGCTTTCGAATAAAATCAAAAGCTATAACATTATTTATTGGATGCTCGGATCGGTGCAACAATGTTTGTCTGACGTGAACTGTGATGATCCGTTATAAAAAACTTGAGGTAAGAAAGAAACCCAAGCTATCTGTTTTTAAATCTTTGTCCCCATTCCATTCTATGGTCATGAGTCTTGGGTAATAATGCCGAAAGGTAGGACAAATGTTCTCTTCTAGATAGTGTCAAGCATCACAATAAGGCAGTCTTTGGCTGCTGAACTGCTACTTCTCCGCATTGAGTGGTCTCAGCTGCATTGGTTTGTTCAGACGTACGCGGTTGCCACAAAACGGTCTTCTTAGGCAGTTGCTATTTTCCAAGTCGGTGGTTGGGGTGGGGGCGGGATAAAAAAATGAACTTAGTCCTAAGCCGAAAAGAAAAAAAAATTCTTGGTCAGGTGGCCGTGGAGGCTGCGGAAGAAGAAGAGAAGTATGTCTAATAAGAGACCAAAGGGTCGGCCTAGAACTATGTGCCTAGATTACATTGATCATCAGGATTCGAGTCGCTTGGGTATTACCATTGAAGACATCGATCTGACAGCGGGAAATCTCTTGCGCTGCCCAGCAACCTTAACGAAAAAGCGGGCTTGAAAGTTAAGAAAACTTTTTTTATTATTATTGGCAGTTCTATCAATTATCACAGTCCTTTCATAGGCGAAATGTACAATTAAAATCGAATTTACAGTTTCGCCTGTTGTGGCACCGTCGTATGACGGGCTTTAACACTAATGAGAAATGATTTGCTATTATTCATCTTTATAACTGTTTTCTTTTATGTAGGAAAGTATATGTGCATGAAAAGTGAAACTATTGCAAACTATCAATTTTCAACTATTTTATCTTTATAAATGCCTTTCCTGAAATATCTATGTATAATTTGATGGAAAAAGAAAGGTTTTTAAATTTCTTTCTAAAAGATGTATTTTTTAGATAATATTGAAAAGTTTTTCGAGGTGTTCTGCTATTAATGAGATAAATGAGATTGAAAATATTCATGAATTTCAATTTTTTACATCAAAAAAAGTAGTTACCAAATGCGATCTCAGAGACCGCGAGGCACCACCCATGTGGCAAACACCCGCGCCACCTCTGGAGTGTAAATTGCACCCCTGAAAGTGATTGACACAACAACAAAAAAACCTTGTCTTTTTATTCCTGTTCCTTTGTTTCCTGTTTCACCTCGTGCTTCCCTTTGGAATTTTTTTTTTAATATTCACTATACGAACCTGCACTCACAAAAATCTTAATGCGATGCCTGTAAACGTGAAATCTCGCGTAAAGAGAACGAAGCGAGATATCTAAAAATGGACGCCACCGTTAGACCTATCAGAAAATTCTAAATAGGCAGGTCACATGACTACCTTTTATAGTTTTAAAATGTGAATATTTAAGATGGCGGCTAAGCCAAAATGTCTGTATAACGCAATGCTGTCAGCTACAATAAAGACTTGATCAAGCCTTCTATAAGCGCAGTAACACAGGCACATGTCTAAAGAATTGCCTGAGAAAGTCCACACTTTCATCGTGCTATTTTCCAAGCATAGAAAAGTAATTTTAAACAATATAAAAAGTTGAAAATGTTTTTTTATCTCTCATGGAATTATATTGACTATTTTTGGAGTGAAATTTTAACAGAAAGTTTTAAAGTAAATCTAGCTGTGCCCGCGACTTGGTACACGTGGGATTTATTTTGGAATTATTATTATCAGGCTTCTTTATAAACGATGTTTAAAGTAGAATGATTGGACAACGAACAAAGAGCTAGTTTGCTTCACTAACACGGGGGAGAGCCAGACAGAGCTGGCCATGCGAAAAGTAACTGACACTCCGGTCCACACCCGCAACACGCAGCGTCTGGGTTTGTGCTTTGTTTATTCTCATGGCATAAAATAAGCTCACCGGGAATTGAAATGAGAAATTGTTAGGAATAAACGGGATTCGGCGTATAAAAACTCGCTCGCCTGCGCCACTTCCGTCAAAATTTCAGCTTCTATGATATTACATTGGAGAGATGTAACTTTAAGCCTCGTACTCTTGCACAATTTCGATGTTCTTTAATTTTGCAACAGAATAATAAAGACGCTTTTTTCAAATTGATTTTGTTTGATGGAAAGCCTGGTGCGCTAAGAGAGTGTAAAAATTAGCCTGGATAAATCGTAGAGTCATCTTGGTTCCTAACTATGTTAATAGAGATGTACTGTACATTTTCTCCCTGAACATGAGTAAGTATGTCCGAGTTAATTTTTGCAGCTTGATCGTTTCAAAGTGTCAATATAGTCCTTTCACAAAGCCGAGAGTTTTCCTGAATTGTTGTTTGCATTTGATCACCATAAAAAATGGTGTCTTCAAGTACTGTACGGCACAAATTACCAGGCAAAACGATTTTGCCAAGTGCTGTTGCCAATTTTTAACAATAAATCAGAAATTTGTGAATTTGTTTTGCCTACTATTCGCACCCGCATGTCCACTGTTAAGTGTATCTGCATGATGTGTCGCCACATATTTTAACTCTTCAAGCATGCTCGTATCTCATAACAAACTGCCTGCTATTCCCGACGAAGCTAGAGCTAGAGCAATTTCTCCTTGGCCTCGCAAGAGTGCCAACACGATTTTAATGAGGAAAGTTTTCCTGTCCCACCAAGTGCGCCCAAAAACAGAATATTTCCCGTATTATTGTTAATACCCTAACAAATGCGTTCGAATGTTGTGCGCTGTTCTTGCGTTAGATTTCGGACGCCATTTTGAAAGGTTTCCGCGATGTCTGCTGGATGTCTCTTATTTCCGCTGCGTTCACTTTCTATTAATAGCGTTGGCAAGCAGTACTGGGGGAGAGGATTTCCTCCTTTGAGACCAAATTTTGAATAGCCACCAAGCATTTATTAAGAGCATTATTACGCAATCTATCGTACAGTTCGCCTTCAATAATTTGTCCGATAATCCTATAAAAGTCTTCTGCAAGTTTATCTTGAAATTTTTGCCATAACATTGCAGCATAAAAACCGGCACAAAATATCAGCAAAGCGGCGAACAGATGACGCAAGCGGACTGGAATGTTACTAACTCTCACGGCTTTCGGGTGTGTAAGTGAACGCAGAGTAAGAGGGAGAACGTTTGTTAAGCGAACAATCTTTTAATATCTCAACAAAAGTACAAAACACAGAATAGGTTAAGGCTGCATGTAAAAGTTAGGTTAATCATTCAGTAACAGAGTTCCATTTGATTATAGAAAAAATAAATACGCTGAAAACTTTGCAGTCGTCATACTATGTGCCACTAGGTCGCTTGAAGGTACCTCAGAATTTTTTCCTTTATAAACCAGCAAGGTACCATATAGGAGAGTGGGGGCTCCTTCCTGTTGTAAAAATACAAATGAGCACGATTAACATAAAAAGAGGCGTAGTGAAGTAATGATTCTATTAGCGAGGTCTATGGCTCGTCAGTATTCTCACCAATCTTCTTATATACGGTATACAATGCTAAATCCTCCTACTCCGTGCCGTTTCCATAGTGAGAAGCAACAATTTAAGTTTCATTGTTTCCAACAAATGAAAAAACACTAATTGTTAAAATCCAAAAATCGCAGCCGACAAAAAAGACTAATAAAAAATCTTATATTTTTCATAGGCTACGGTTTAAAAATATATTGTCGTCATAGATTTAACTATATACATTCTATTGACATTTAAAAAAAGGCACACTAAAACAAATCAATAGATCAAATTAAATTTTTAGTAAGTAATTTAGCTAGTCTAAATTACGAAATTCTGTACATGTAAAGGATTCTTATTTTTTTAATTTTAATAATTAATAATAACATTCAAATGAAGTTTTGAAATTGATTAACAATTCAAGTCACAAGTACGTAATATTAGTAAAAGTCACAAGTACTAATATTATATTAGTTTTTACATTTTACGATATTCGCTACATAAGAATAAATTTTCAGCTGAATGAATTAATGAAAAGTAAAAATTCATAAATTAGTTAAATAAAAAAATCAAATCGAAAAAAATCAAAAGTACATAACATTTTTTCTCATTTTTAACAGACTTCAAAAAAAGGAGGTTCTTTGTTTGACCCGTATATATCCGTATGTATGTATGTATGTTCGCGATTTTCTCGATACTACTGATCCGATTTAGATGGGGTTTTCGCTCTTCGATTGAATAATTTTCTGGGAAGATTTTTAACTATTGAAATAAGCTATGTAAAAAGGGTTTTTATTTAAAACCCTTCTTTTATCATTTTTTTATATTACAATATCTCGGCAACACAATGGCGTATCTTTGTAACAATAAACAACGGATATTTTTAATAGTCGACATAACAAATCCTTTTGTTGTGGCAGTTCGACATTACGTAGTAAAGGATTAGTACCATTAGAACACGAAACAGTGAACCGATTTGGAAAAAAAAATTTAACATGTATTTTCATCGGTCCTGCGTATGTGTACCAAATTTCAGCTCTCCAGCTTCGAGGGAGGTTGGTTTACTATTGATTATAATATTTGACCTAAACACTCTAACATTGCAAGCTAAATAAAAGCGTTTCATAATAATGATAAAAAAGGTGGTTCTCTCGTTGAACCATGAGTATTTTTCTAGGTAGTTTTTTTTTTACCGACTTTAAAAAATGAGGTTCTCTGTTTGGCCCGAATATATCCGTATGTATGTACGTTCGCGATTTTCTCAAACACTATTGATCTGATTTGGATAGGGTTTTCACTATTCGACTGAATAATTTTTCTAGGAAGGTTTTTGACCCATGAAGTCGGTTCAATTTCTGTTAAAAAAGTTCTTGTTTTTCTTTGTTTTTATATTAATTTTTTTGTGTGTGTGTGTTTAATTGTGTATAATTAATTTTTTTAATATTAAAATATAGTGGTAGTGCCCCCAAAAATGGTCTGCTGATGTAATAGAGCAATGAGGGAGGTAAAAAAAAAAATAGAACAATGTAAATGTGTTTTTATGTTAGGTTTTACCTGCCAATTGACAGTAGTGACTTTGTCCCATTGTAATAGGACACGTTGTGTTAGTATCACTCTCATGTTGACAGTGACTTTTTTTACTATACGCAATACTGTTAATATCGCAGTCCTGCCAATTATCACAATCCTGTCACAGATGGGATTTTTTAAAAATGGAATCGAACTTGCAGTTTCCAGTATTGCAGTAACCATAGTACGCCGGGCTTTCGAATAAAATCAAAAGCTATAACATTATTTATTGTATGCTCGAATTGGTGCAGTAAATTTTGTCTCACGCGAACTGTGGTGATCCGTTAAGAAAAACTTGAGATAAGAAAGAAACCCAAACTGCCTGTTTTCAAATCTTTGTCTGCATTCCCTTCTATGGTCATAACACTTGGGTAATAACCGAAATAATGTCGAAATGAGGTTCTGAGAGGTAGGCCAGATGTTCTCTACTAGATAGTGTTTAGCATCACAATAAGGCATCGTAGGCTGCTGAACTGCTACTTCTCCATATTGAGAGGCCTTAGCTACATTTGTTTTCCAAGTCGGTGGTGGGGGGGAAGGGGTTAGAATATGAACTTGGTCGTAACCCCGTAAAAAAAAAAATCATAAGTCAGGTGACCGTGGTGGCTGCGGAAGAAGAGGAGAAGTATGTCTCATAAGAGTAGAACTCCTAGGGTCGGAGTAGAACTACGTAGCTAGATTACATTGATCATCAGGATTCGAGTAGCTTGGGTATTTCTATTGAGGACATCAACTTGACAGCGGAAAATCTCGTGCGCTGCCCCGCCAAAAAGCAGGTTTGAAAATAAGGTAAACATTTTTATTAATTATTAGCAGTCCTATCAATTATCAGTCCTTTCACAGGCAAAATTTACATTTAAAATCGAATTTACAGATTCGCCTGTTGTGGCACCGTCGTATGACGGGCTTTAACACTAGTTATAGATAAAACACTTACTTTGTGAAATCTTAGTTGAAGCGTCGGACGTTTGTTCTCCAAAAGTTCAGTCGTAGTGTGCGGAATGACTTTACAAAAGGATGCAAAGAATTCGCTGTCATCAGAATGACAGAGAGAGGCTCGGGAAATTAGAGTAGCTATCAGCAACAAGCAATAAAAATAAAATGAATTTTCATACTCATGAATGCAAGGTAGTTAAAATCTTGGTATCACCAGGAGTCAGGCATTATTATAGTTTCCTATACCGCTAACACTTTCAATATTAAAGTTCATTAATTATTACTGCAAAGTTACTCACTCGTTAACAACGGAAAATGAAGCGCAGTCACGTGAACGCTGCGGGGTCGAGCCCCTTCGCAAGCCGGGTAAACCGCGAAAGCTGGTGCCAGTTCGCTCTTCTCCTCGTTCGGCGTTTCCTCAAGCCTGGGTTGCTCCGGATGAGACTCCGTATACGTCTCTGTATCACTCGCCGTCGCCTTCTCTCCCTCATTTGCTCATCTCGGTTCCGTTATTCCATATTTTGTAGCTTCTTTTATTTTCTTACACCAAATTCGAAAGTCACTCCTGCTCCGCTCCCGACAACTCTTTCTCTCGTTCAACTCCTCAATATCCGTCGTGCTGTAATTTCTCCTATCTTCCCTTCGGGTTTCATCTCTCTTATTATATGCTGAAAAGCATATATTGGTTTCGCTCTGTTTGTGTGTCTGTCTATCTGTCCGTCCGTCCGTCCGTCTGTATGTCCGACGATTTCTCGAGAATGCTTTAACTTTTTCAAATTCTGTTTTCGCTCTTCGATAGAGACATTTCCTAGGCTCACCTGTTTAGTTTGTGATTGAAATCGGTCTAACGGTCACGTGACTATTGAGACCCAAACCCCCCATTAAATTTTTTTTGGGGAAATATAAGGCATGTAATATGTCATTCGAACGGGAATGACAAGCACAAGTCGAATATGACATTCTTTTCGATTTTCGAAATGCTATGTCCGAGAAAATAACCCCCGAAAAGTACTTCAATGACCCCTAAAATTACGAGCTTTAGCTAAAGCTTTATACAAGCATGATCAGTACCCTTATGTGCATGGCCAGCCATCGTTTGCACGAAAACGTGAAAATAGAAGAACTTAACAGCATTATATCAACTTTTGATGAGCTCTTGTGGACCCCTTCAATCACGTGCATAATGTTAAGAATATGAACTTAGGGCATATAATATATAAATCGAATCCTACCGACGAGTCATAAGTGAATACAGTGTTACTTTTTGTTTATCATTTAAGCATTGTTGACGGCAGCCTGGAGCACGTGCCCGTTATGAAGCTTTCTTGATGCACGTGCTTCTTTCATTTTAAAATTCGGTGCTGTTAGGCCTATTGTTACATGTGTTAATTAATGTTAGGGCGATGGTTAAAAATGGCTAAATAACGTTAGGCCTAGAGTTAAAATGACTAAATAATGTTAGGCCTATAGTTCAAAATAGCTAATTAATCTTAGGCCTATTGTTAAAAATGGCTAATTAATGTTAGGCCTATTGTTAAAAATGGCTAATTTATGTTAGGCCTACAGTTAAAATGACTAATTAATGTTAGGCCTATAGTTATATTCCTCGAACGGGAATGACGAGCACAAGACGAATATGACACTCTTTTCGAATTTCGAAATGCTACATAATCAATATCTTTGTGTCTGGCCGGCTATCGTTTGCATGATAACGTGAAAATGGAAGAACTCAACTGCGATATATCAACTTTTGATGAGCTCTCGTGGACCCCTTCAGGCACGTGCACTAATGTTAAGAATAAGAACTTAGGGCATGTAACATATCAATTGATTCGTACCGACGAGTCATAAGTGAACACAGTGTTACTTTTTGTTTATCACTTAAGCATTGTTGATGGCAGCTTGGAGCACGTGCCCATTGTGAAGCTTTGTCGAAGCACGTGCTCATTTCGTTTTAAAATTCAGTGCTGTTAAGCTTATTGTAAAATGTGACTAAATAATGTTAGGTCTATTGTTAAAAATAGCTAATATTCGTTAGGGTTATAGTTAAAAATGGTTAATTAATGTTAGGCCTATAGTTAAAATGACTATATAATGTTATGCCAATTGTTAAAAACGGCTAACTAATGTTAGGTCTATTGTTAAAAATGGCTAATTAATGTTAGGCCTATAGTTAAAATGATTATATAGCGTTAGGCCTATTGTTAAAAATGGCTAATTAAAGTTAGGCCTATTGTTAAAAATGGCGAATGTTAGGCCTATTGTTAAAAATGGCTAATTAATGTTGGGCCTATAGTTAAAATGACTATATAGCGCTAGGCCTATTGTTAAAAATGGCTATTTAATATTAGGCCTAACGTTAAAAATAGCTAAATAATATTAGGCCTATAGTTAAAAATGGCTAATTAATGTTAGGCCTATAGCTAAAATTACTATATAATATTAGGCCTAAATTTAAAAATGGCTAATTAATGATAGGCCTATTATTAATAATGGCTAATGTTAGGCCTATTGTTAAAAGTAGCTAATGTTAGGCCTATTGTTAAAAATGGCTAATTAATGTTAGGCCTACAGTTAAAATGATTATATAGCGTTAGGCCTATTGTTAAAAATGGCTATTTAATATTAGGCCTAACGTTAAAAATGGCTAAATAATATTAGGCTTATAGTTAAAATGGCTAATTAATGTTAGGCCTATAGCTAAAATGACTATATAATGTTAGGCCTATTGTTAAAGTGACTATATTATGTTAGGCCTATTGTTAAAAATGGCTAAATAATATTAGGGCTATTGTTAAAAATGCCTAATTAAAGTTAGGCCTGAGGTTAAAAATGAATTATTAATGTTGGGCCTATTGTTAAAAATGGCTAATTAAAGTTAGGCCTATATTTATAAATGATGTGACTGTGGATAGAATCAAAGGTATTTCTATTGTTTATTTAAACCAAGTGAAAGTGAAATATTGAAATTTAAAATCACATCTGCGTCACAGGTAAAGCTCTTTGGAATGTTTACAAGATTTTTCCCGATAATGCTTTGCAACAATGATTAAGAAGGGATGAATGGTTATTTTAATTAAGAAAGGATGAATAGCTATAGCGGTGGAAAGAACATAGACGAATAAGTTTGAACATTTAGACGTGCGAGCATTTCATTTCTCATTTCACGCGTGTTTGGAAAGATTCGTGTGAACGCTGCAATCGAATACGTAAATTGACATGCAGTTTTCGCCAATGCTGTATATAAAATATGACTGTAATATTAAACAACAATTATTTATATTCTTCTTTTCAGCATATTTGAAAATCGTTTTACGAGTTATGTCCTTGTTTCTCCTTGAGCATTTCTCGACCGTCCTCGTCGGAAACCAAATTCGCTCTCCCTGTTATTTTCGTTTCTTTCTTCCTCTCTACCCTCTTCACTTCGTCTTGGACTCGCCTGTCTTCTCCTATTCCCGGCAAGGGTGCTTTTTCTGCAAAGCGCTTTTGCTCCCTTCTTTTTCTACTTTCCTTCTTCTTTACTTCTTTGCTCCCGTTTTGATTGACTCTTGATCGAAACTCGCCCTTATTTGCTGACACTAACGCATTATTCAGCCAGAGCCTCATCCCAGTGTTTGTCATCATCCAAGTATCGCTCTCGGCAAGCATCACGTGAAGTGAGATATTCAACCCCATTAACCGTTCGAAGAAACGCACCCGTGTAAAAGCAAGCGCAAATAGAAACATTCAGCATTGTTTGGATGAGCTGTGAACACTCTTCGAATATCGTATTCTTTAAATATGTCGGGCTCCCCTTTTTGCAGCTCTGCCACGCCTTCTACGATAGAAGATAACTTACTGCTTGTCGTAAGTATTGTATGACGGAATTTCATCATCCAACATAATTCTCGCAATTTCACAAAAGCGAAAGTATGCCAACAAAGTTGTTTGTCTGGGGTTTTCTAACCGACCTGTAACATTTTCAGGGTTAAATATATTTCTTATCCTTCTGCAAAGTGAACATCGAGATGAGATCACAGGCCGGTGTCTTTCGTGAATAATTAAATCTCAAAATGCGCCATACTGCTTCTGAAGAGCTTATGTATCGGACCGACTGAAACGGTTTGACTTCATCATGTTCAATTTCAACGCAGAAATGTTGTAGATAATACATTTAATAGATTCAGCGCTTTTGCACGTTTCAGCGTTGAAGTTCAAAATGTTGTAGAGATTATCAGCGAATAGGGTACGACCGATCTATTGTCCAAAACAATTTCTTATTGGTGCTGTAAACCCAGCTGGCTGAGGTGAGCGTCGAGGATGAGACGAGATATCCATCTTCACCCGTTATCGTTTGCTCTACCAGTACTCTTGGATATCTTTTAGAACACCGGCAGTCCTAGATAGCTGCCGATCTTATTCATAGCAATAAAGAAAGAAGTATCGTAGAGCGTCATAAGATCGATGTGTCTCATAAATACGCTGAAGACAATCGTCTCAAGTGCGCAATACTGTATGATTTGTAGCATTTCTGAACAACCAAAACAGTTGCATCTTCATTTGTGACAGGAACATTGTACCTGCCGCTATGTTCAGCAACGGGTTGTTTATCTGCACTAATGACAAATTTATAATCGTTATTTTTGCCCTTGCAAAATGGACTCTAGTTCAGATTTAAAACTATGAATATATGAATTCACTTGATGCAGCAGAGCAATCACACCATTAATAAGTTGTGGAAAGTTTTGATTTCTAATATTTGGTTGTGCTTCATAATTAGAAACAAAATAAATCTTAAGAAACTTCAGTTCATTTTCAGGCGGCAAAGCATCGCTAAGTGGTAATCCTGGGCTTGAACCTTAGAAGTAGGCATGAATGGTCCTTCCATTATTTGTTTCGCGCTAAAAGACGTCATTTGAAACGCATTATTATATGCACGGACTTTATCCAAAAAGTGCTTTGATTGTGAATGATCATCATTCAGAAGAGATTTTAAATTCTCAGAGAAGTTCTGAAAAATTTCAATATGCACTTTTCTACTCGAACAAGCATTATAGACGTTGCTTTTTGCTATTTCAGACCCTTACAAAATGTACAATTTACGACCATTACACCAAATGAATAAAAATGTGCCTTATAATCAATCATAAGATTTGATGTAAATGCACTCTTTTTCTTTATCAACCCAAAGAAGTTCAGCTTCCCCCGCCACTATTTCTAGAGATTCAACTGAATCCTCTGACGACATTAACATTCCATTTAACGGGTGTTGAAAAGAATCAGCGGCTAGGCGAGCTTGACGCTGTTCTTCTGTCTCTGCCTGCCGTATTCCATCTACCCTCTCCCTTTCAATCACTGTAAAATCTTCACGATCTTGACGGGTGCGTTCATATTTCTCTCTAGTTAATTCTAAAAGTCGGTGTTGGTTATAACCTTCTAAAACTCTAGCAATATTGAGACGATCTCGATCATTATTTAAGCGCTCTTGACGCTGCATAAACGTTTCTTAGAAGGGAGATAATGAATGGCGCTCACGATGAGCGCTCAGTCACGCTACTTGTTGGTCACTGATTTCGAGATACCATGAAGCAGCTGTGCTAACCCGTTGCGAAATTAGGCGAGATTTTCTTTGAGTGATGTTTTCTTAAGGACCTAGATAATTCATTACGCTCTAGATCCTAGCTTTTGTAAGGAGTTTCCAAAGAGCGAGGAGTTTCCAAAAAAACCTGACGTTCTTGAGCCTCATGAACTTCACTGGTTTCCTGAGATCGCAAAGCCCTCGGACTTTTAGCCGTTCTAGTGTACTGAGAAAGACTCGACCGTATTCTAGGTATTCATATTCGTAAACAAAACCAATTCAAAACATAATAAGTATGCGCCCAATCATACAGCAAAATCAGCAATTCTGTATATTCTAGCCAAGTAAATTCAACTTTACTTTGCATTCCTAAAGATTCGTAATCGTCTATCTATCTATGTAAGCTAACCTAAACATCCGCAAACACTGTGTAAACGGCTTTCAAAAATAATAGCGATATCTATTGGTTTCTTGGTGTACTAAGCCGAGATGATCAGTAAACTTCCGAAAACTTCTGTGAGCGCCTTTTAAAAATGAACTATGTTTTGACTTTTCTGCGTACTGTACTAAGCTGAGCCAACTCCATCTCTACTCATTGTGTGCTGAGCGATAGCCTACAAAATAAAAAACAAAAAACCCTGTACAATTACTACCTCCTAGAAAGAAAGCCAAACATCCGGAAAGTCATACATTTTGTAACATGCTAAAAGAGGGCGGAAAAAAAATTCGTCTTTGATAAAAATAAAAAAAACTGTCAGACTAATGGCAAATTCGGCTGGCTGCTCTGGCGTACTCCGGAGCGCTCTGGAGCTCTGAAAATTGTTCGGCTGGTTGCTCCTGCTCTCACAGAGCGGCTCCCGCAGCGTTCGGCTGGTATTGCTCCTTGCGCCATGGAGTGCTCCTTCGTGCTCTTTCAAAAACGGTGGAGCAGTGTTGCTCTGCTCGTCTGCAAAATCAAAATGGCTGCCTCAGAGACTGAAATAGATGAAATTCTTCTGCAATTACTCGATAGCTATTCATCTGACACTTCTTCCAATGTAGAAAACGAAGTTTTGGCTTTATTAATGGCAAAGCATTCAGGACGGCCGAAAAAAATTCCAAAAATTGAGAATTTTGTTAATTTTGCCGATACATATACGTATGATGATCTTTGCGTTAAAATTAGATCTCATACTCTATGCATTATTATGAATATTCCACATAATAAATACATGAATATCCTTGGAATAAGATCTTTCAAAATGCAAATATAGTTTTCCTATCCAAATATATAGTATACATCATCTTTTCAACATTTCATTTTATCTATGATTTATTACACTGCATTCGTTAAAAATTTACATTCTGTGAATATAAACAATTTTTCAACTGGTTTGTGCACCACATTAACATACATTTAATAATTATAATGAATAATTGATTAATAATTATAATAAATAATTATTAAATAATTATTTATAATAAATAATTATGAGGATATTTTTCCTTTATAAATTAATAGAAAACATAAAATAAAACAAATTAAAATAAATTTAACTTAAATTTCATATATATTGAAGTATTTCTCCTGAATTTCTTCAACTCCATCAGGACCTTAAGCTCAACCATCTCATATAATATTGGCCCTATGTTTTTTATTTTATTTAAATTAAGTTTATTTTACTTTTTCTTTTCTATTAATCTATAAAGAAATAATATCCACATTAATATTTATTATAATATATTCTTTTTACTTAAACTATTTAATTTAATAATTAATTTATATTCCTGTCTTGAATAAAACTAGTGTTGCTAGCAGAGTGCGTTGCCTCTAGACGAGTTTGGAGCACTGATACTGCTCTCGGCCAGATTGATCACGTGACTCGAGCAATCCTTTTGCACTCTAGGAGCAGTCAGCCGAATTCGCCATAAGATTTTACAGCAATTACTTTTTCTATTGTTTCTATTGATAATTTTGAGATAGCGTTAACAAAGGAAAAACATGAGAAGACAAATGATTGTTACGCCGGGTTAATAATGAACAATGTTGGGAGCTCAAGTAGAAAAGTGTTGGGTAGTTAAGAAGCGATTTTGGAGGCGGCAGTTGCTATGTTTTTAGTTCTCCAGAGGCAACCAAGATGTTCACCCAATGAGAGAGGGAAGGCGATACTTGGTTGGGAGAAGTTTATTAGACTACCATGAGATGTTTCTCCACGCACCATGTATTGTAGAATAACCTGCAAGAGAGACGAAAACTTAAGACATTGAAAAAAAAAAAGATGTCGAGCGCACATTTGAAGTCAAATTGTGTACACAGAGATACACGATTTCACCGGACAAATCTGGAATGGTTTACAATTAGGGCCAGTATTATTTAGTAAAGAATAGTTTCTGTCTGTTTTTTTTCTCGGTGACAGATTATGGACCGACAACTTGGTGTATCCCGTTGTAAAGACTGAACCCCCTGTTGTGATTTATTGGCGAAAGCATGTGCGTAGAAGGTGTTTTTCCTCTGTGGTGGGGGGGGGGGGGGGGGGGGGGGGGGGGGGGGG
>JAHWFO010011831.1:3054524-3066560 GCA_023313115.1 Rhysida immarginata | reverse complement strand
GACGCTGGTTCTCAGCTTGATAGGAACTCCTCAAACCACCTCGATAATGCGAGCTAACTAAATTTCAATCTGACGGTTACATTTTCATAAACTACAACTCAAACTAGATTAATACTAAGATTTTAAACTTCCCATCTGGAATCCGAGGACTACCAGATGGAGGCCGAATTAGTATAAAAATTTATGAGTTTTTCGCCACACACTCGGCTACGGGAATCGTTACATTGCTACTGCTTAAATGTTTTCACTTAGCATAACTGACAAAACAATTTCGATTTCGACAACCAATCAAACTTCGGCATCCACGTGATCATTCCCTGTCTCTTTCCTCTCTTCAAGATCCAAAGTTCAATCCTTACATTCATCTTTCTTGCTTTCTATCTGTTCATCCGGTTTCCGATTCACTTGTCCTACACTGGCCATACAATTTCTATCCTTGAATATGATTCTAACGATCAAAACAAAGCTGTGTAAACTGACTCTTACTTTCTCCTTCTGACAAACCTTAAAACTTGGCTTCTTATTGACAGCTCCTTATACCCACGCATAAAAAAAATATTTAAAACAATTAATAACTTTATTTAATCTTTCTCTACATAAACTCTTCTAAGCTTTACATAAACTCTTAACTTCTGACTCTAAATAGACAATTCTGAACGCGAATAATAAAATAGCTCATTTGCATAAATAATATGAATATTCAAAGTTTAGCTCATTAATTCTCAAAACCTTACAAATACCTCCCCCTGCAAGAAAAGCCTCACCCCGAGGCGGTGCCTTTACCTAAAATCCTCAGGGGGTCTTGCTTCTGCACAGCATCTTCCATGATGAAGCGAGACAGATCGAGTCGACGCCGGCAAGCCTACATCTCAAATGGCAACTAAAATACTCAAAAAGAAATTATTTACTGATAATGTATAATATAAGCAATTTCCTTTAACAAGAAAAATCGATTTTGCAGTTCTTAACTATCATGAAATACTAAGGTATTATAAAGTGTATAAGGACACCCATAATATGTAACTTAATTACTACTTAAATATAAATGAAACTATAGGCCTTCTTAACGAAAATTTTGTGCACAACATTGGAAGTTTCGTATCACACAGTTCAAAAGTTCTTAACACTCTATATAGTTCTTTCTCAATACACAATTCACTAAAGTTCAAACACAACATAAAGTTCACTGGAATTCACTGAATACGGGAATTCAATACTATGTTAGAAAACACAAAGCAAAACATTACTTAAGAAATACTTCAAAGTACTTGATAATTTGTGGCACAAACTTGCTTCTATATGATGGAGATAAAGTTCTGAGGCGGGATGCTCACGTCGGCATCATCTCTTTGCTCTGGATCTCCATTAACATATTGGAATGCGGAATCGCTCCGAAGCGACCTTCAATGGCATTGTCTGCGACGAGGGGAGGTTGAAGTCCTCAACGTCAGCAGGTGTCTGGTGTCGGGCGTCTTCAGTGGTTTCCTCTTGGGTCCAGGGGTGGTTTCCTGAAAGCCAACCCATTCCAATTGTCTCGGCCAATTTAAAAACTTTTTTATTAAAGAATAGAAAAGAATAGAGAGTAAATAAGGTATTCCCAAAAGATAAAATATGTTCAATGTTTAATAATATGTTCGATACTGAAATTTTTTTTATTCAAACAATGAATAAATGGATTAATATGTGTATGTAATCTTTTACTAGTTCTAAATTTCATATAAATGTATTCGCAGCGCAATATTGGTATTGTGTCGAGGAAGGGGGGGGGTTCGGAGCTCTTAAACCACTCTTGGACAATAGCTCAAGTACAACAATAACACATTAATAGCTAAGCACTCGCCATCCCGTCTTGTCATCTGTAGTGAACAGAGGGGTGACGTTTACTTATTATTAAACTAGAGAGTAGATAGGCCAACCCATAGTTTAACAAAAGAATCAGCTCTAAAATCAAAATATCAACTTGAAAAGATGTATTATATATCTTAAGTGTGCATCGATTGCTAATAAATTGTCTGGAATAAAATGTAAACATCGCATAACCTTATCCAATTTATCATTCGTGTAAAATTTCTATTTCTAATACAATTTCTCTTTATTTCTTTATTCGAGGAAGTTAGATTCTCCTTTCAGTGCTAATCTGGGAACAATAGTTAAGACAGGTTCCATTCACAAGGAAAGAAGGGGTCGACTGGGTTTGTTTAGCTTTCTCTGATTATCTAGGTCACCAGCTGGTCAAGCTTATCAAATGAAATGTCGGGTATAAATCTTGAAAGAAATAAAATTTTTCAAAACTGTTTCTTAAATAATAATAATCAATAAGCTCTAAAGGAGTGCGGATTTTTTCATTAAATTCCTATTTAGAACAGGAATCATTATCTTAGTCTCATAATCGGAAATTCTCTTAAAACTGAAAGGAAATGTAAGCATGAGTTGTATATGGTCTCCATAGATGGCGTTACTCTTGAGGCTCTTCTTGCTCGGACCTTCCATTAGGTTCTCCTGCTCGGACCAGCCGAAAACAAAACAACGTATTATTCATACACTGCCACAAGGAATATTACCATCACTACTAAACGTTTCTATTAGGAATGAAGTGTTTGTTTTATGTAAATACTTTTTATAATGAGAAATATATGCTTGTATAACTAGAAGATCGATCTCGCGCCATGCGGCGAATGGAGAACAAAGACTTCGAAATGAAGGTATCTGCAATGTGCACTTTGACTTATGCTATTGTAACAAGGACTGGAATAATGTATACTGCTCATTCTGGGCTGGATTCCATACGGATCCAGACATCTAGGTAGGCCAAATATTTATTTACCACGATTTAATTTCTGCTTAACTACTCTGAAAAATATTACTGTTCCAATGCTAAAACGGTCTCTTTGATTTTTCTTAGGAATGAAGATCGGATTGGCTCAGATCTTAACCAAAAATACAACTCTGTTTCAATTGCATCTGTGCATGTTGGGAACTATTAATAAAGTTTATAACTTAACATTAAAATGGGCTACAACTCCTCAATTTGTCTTGCAAAAAAAAATTTTAACTTCTTAAATATGATTCAGGGATCTTTAGCTCCTTTAAGTGTGACCTCTACGTGTGACCATGTGTATACAAAGTAATAGGGTTCATTAAAGATACAAAATTACTATCGCATAATTAATAATCTATACCCATTTTAAGTAGGTGGCTTTACTGTTAAATGAAGTGTTAATGAGGATATGTCTGCTAAAATACTTCCAAAATATTATAGCAATCGGTTCTTCTATTGTTCTCATAAATCTAAGTATAAAGTGTGACACATGCATTAGCATAATTTTTATGTGTAAACAGTAAGGTTTAAGAACGAGGGTGTCCCACCTACGAACTTTAGAACTCACTGGAAAAATTTCTCTCAGCTGATTATGGGTTAGCTTCTCTCTCGCTCTCCGTTACTCTAACAAGGGTTGAAGAGGGGGGGCGACATCTCGCGACCTCTCTACAACGACTTCTAGTCCGCTCCCGTCGGTGCACTCTAGGAGGGATCACTACATTTTAAATATCTCTTGGGCCCTACTGATTCGTTTGAGCATAAATTCACTGTGTTAATTGTATACTAAGGCCTTATAATTATATCTCCAGGTGTATGAATCACACTTCCTCACTCGGGAAAGCAATCTGTCTTGTTTCACAGCTTCTGGGTGATTGCTCGATTCTGTAATTCTTAATTTCGCTCCAATCCATAAGAAAATTTCTCGGGAACTACCCCTTCGACACAACGGTGTTACTTAATTCTAAATTGTCTGTTAAGCTATAACGACGCGCACACGCTCGCATGAGCAACATTATTAAATGCCAAAACTGGTCCGAAAAAACATTAATCATCAGCTTCTTCGGGATGACCATGAAAAGGGCATCGATTGTAATTCAACTTCTCAAAAAAAATTTTTATAGATATAATACCATGTCCAGGTCGCTACCTCCCAAAAGTTTGCACATGTATCCCACCAACCTTAGTAGTAGGTAACAAGCAACTCCCGAAGGCAATGGCTTAATGTATAACTAAACAGTTTAATTTTTTAATGAATAATATCACAAAATGTTGCTATTACTTCTTTACTACAATATCTACATCAGTAAATATTCCATAGCCATAAACTTCAACTCTCTGGAATCAATACGATTCAAGTCAATCCAAGGGCCATAATAATGCTAATCATAAGATGAGTTTCTCATAATGTAAATAAAAAAACTACAACTACTGTTCTGACGCACTACTGCTCTACTCCTGTTCTGTGCATTATCCTTGGGTAAAACCTAAATGCTCGCAGACTATGGCTCTAATTATCTTACAGATAAGTTCTGAGTGGGGAGGGGTACCAACAGTCTCCGTAGAGGCTGGGGCAGAAAGGGTTTCTATCAGGGCGGCGACTTAAAGGCGTTCGCCGGAGCTCAGTACGCGGTTGTCTTCATTCAGACGAACTTCTTCCCTTTCCACAGGTGCTGGTTGTCTCAATAACTCGTCAACAACATTAGTGTCATCTCCCCAGGTGGGTTTCTTTCTAATATTTCAGTGGTTCTTTTATCTTGAACGGACGGCAAAACCCAAGGCACTTCGGGAACGATTCCTCTCGAACGCAACATATACGGATGGGAGGGGGGTGCATTTACTGCTCTCCCGGCCTCATTGCTTCCTCCTGGGACGGGTGGTGGCCTCGCGGGCTCCACGTTCGGCTCGGCTTCTGGCATCGCATGGGGCGGTAGGAACGAATCCTCTTCGGGACAAGTCGACGGCGCCTGGGGCTGGGGTTGTGTGACTACTGGAGCTCGGACTCGTCTTTCCCTACGACGTGGCTCTTGGGGCAGGTCTCCTATCTTCGGCTTTATTCGATTTGCATGGACGATCTTAGTTTTTCCCGTTTTCACATGTTTGATCAGGAAATTAACCAGGGAGTACTGGTTAACTATCAGATAGGGTCCTTCATAAGTAGGGTGTAACTTCTTCACCAGTCCCGGTTTAATTTGTGGGACTGCTAAATATACGAGGTGTCAACCCTAAATGAATAAGGCTTGTGACGCTTATCGTGATATTCTTTTCTTTTCTTGTCCTGTTCTTCTCGAATTTTATCCACAAGATCGAACGCATTCTTGATGCGAGCTTCAATTTCGCATCCGTAATTTTTGTCAACGCCATAATATGGTCTTCTCGGGGCGGTGATGATATCACCAGGAAGAATGGGATCTCTCCCGTAAAATAATAGAAATGGGCTTTCTCCTAATGACGAGTGTGGACTGGAGTTATACGCAAACATACAGAACGACAGCCATTCTGGCCAGTCTCTTTGACTTTTTTCCACGTAGTGACGTATCATCTGTATTAAGACTTTGTTCAGTCTTTCGACAATTTCGTTTCCGGCGGGATGATACGCAGTGGTGAACAGTTTCTTAATACCCAAAATCTTACAAACTTCTCGTAGAAGTTCAGAAGTAAAGTTGGACCCTCGGTCGGTCAACAATTGGATTGGAATAGAATGACGATTAAAGACACTGGTGACTATTGCCTTAGCCACTGTTTTCGCAGTTTGATCCATCAATGGAACAGCTTCCGAATATCTCGAATAATGGTCTGTGACCACTAAAATGTACTTATAACCTTCATAAGAGGTTTTAATCGGCCCCAAAATGTCGGCGGCAATACGATAGAATGGATGTTTCACTGGTGGAAAACTTTGTAACGGCTGTTCTTTACGTTTAGGTCGAGCTGCATGAAGCTGACAACTTTCACATTCAGCACAATATTTCTGAATATCTGCTCGCATAGTTGGCTAATAATATTGTTTGTCAATTTTGACTCGCATCTTCTTTGATCTAATGTGTCCACTGGATGGAATATCGTGAAAAAGATACAAAACGTGGTTTCTTAAACTATTCGGAATGACAACTTGCTCCCAAATCTCCTTTCCATCTTGGGATCTTTTTATGTGATACAATACGTCTTGATCTTCCATGAAAAAGTTTTCTTCCTTGTCTGGCCAATCGGGAGGGGATGGTTTCACGCCAATGCCCTTGAAACAGTCTCGAATCCCTCTCCACTCCTTCTCTAACTGCTGTTCCCTGGCTATTTCCTGCTTACATATCAGCGGCTCGTATTCTGCCACTGCTGAGATAGGAACTCGTGAGAGGCCATCGGCATTTGTGTTTTTAATGCCGGGTTGATGTACAATGTCAAAATTAAATTCGGATAACGACAACGCCCAGCAAGCAAGTTTCGAAGTCGGATCTCTGAGATTGAATAGCCATGAAAGAAGACGATGATCGGTTTGTAATGTGAATCTATTACTGTACAAGTACACTCTAAATTGCTTAACGGCATACACTATTCCCAAACATTCTTTTTCGATCACCGAATAATTCAGTTCACCCTTTTTTAACAAACGACTGCAATACGCAATAGGGTGTTCCTTTCCATCGAAGCGCTGGGATAATACTGCACCTAACGCATACGAGCTAGCATCTGTTGCGACTATGAATGGTTTAGAAAAATCCGGACTCTTTAATATTGGTGCTGAAACTAAGAGTTGCTTAAGGTTTAGGAATGCTTTCTCTACTTCATCGGACCAAATGAAAGGTGTGTCTAATTTAGTCAATTCAGTTAATGGCTTTGCAATGGCACTGAAAAATTTCACATGTCTCCTGTAATAATTTGCCAATCCCAAGAAAGATTGAATTTCTTTAACATTCTTTGGCCTAGGGAAGTTTTTTACAGCTGTTATTTTTTCTGGATCAGGAGCAATACCATGCTCCGAGACAACATGACCTAAGAATTTAACTTCGTCATTGAGAAATTGACACTTACGAGGTTTGAGTTTGAGATTTGCTTCCTGTAACCTTATAAACAACATCTTTAAACTGTCTAAATGTTCAGCGAATGTTTCATTAAATGTTATGAAGTCATCTAAGTAACAGAGAATACGGTCCTGTAGACCTCTGACTATGAAATTGGCGGCTCTCTGCCATAGCGCTGGTGAATTGTTTAAACCCATAGGCAATCGCTTAAACTGAAATTTCGCGTCCGGGGTACTGAACGATGTTTTGGCGGAATCAATAATTTCAAGTTGAAAATAGCCTTGATTCGCATCTAATACACTGAAATATTTCGCCTTTCCTTGCTGACTCAAAGTTTCATTCACATTGGGTAAAGGAAATGAGTCAACAGTTGTAACCTTGTTCAATTTACGATAGTCTACAACGAATCGATAAGACCCATCCTTTTTCTTTACTAATAAAGCTGGTGCATTCCAGGGGCTAGAGCTGGGTTCAATGACCTGATGTTTTAACAAGTTATCTATCATTTCCTTCATGATACCTCTCTGTGAATAAGGAATTCGGTATGGGGGCTGAGCTACAGGGGGGGATGACCCAGTATCAATCTTGTAGTGTTCGATCTTACAGCATCCCAGGTCCCACTCATGATGCGAAAATGCCCCATTAAATTCATACAACAGGTTTTCCAATGGTATCCTTTTGTCAGGTGTTAAATGATCTAAATGGAATAATTTCAAAAATGCTTCTTTTGTTAATTTAGTTTCTTTTCCTTCTTCTACGGAAGAACTTAATTCCACCTTCTCCTCCTCTGCCTCGCTCAGATGCCCAATAGTTTTATGTGCCTGTATGGTAATGGTCTCTCCGGAATAATTTAATATTCGAATTGGGATCGTATCCTTTTGCGATACTTTGACTAGTACTTTTGCTGCTAACAACCCTGACTCTGAAAGATCCTTTGGCTCCAACACTCCTATGCGCTCTTTATACTCTTGACTCGCCAACCTGCCTTCACAAACAGACTCTGAATAAGGGGGGATGGAAATTTTGCTTTTACTACGAACAGGAACGGTATCCATGAATGCTCTGATGTTTGTAATCTCCGAGGCGTCAGCCCTACAATCTATTCTCGATTGGATACCCACGAATGGGATGTCCGTATCTATCGCCTGTAACAATCTATCGTGAAAATTGATGACAAATCCGTACTTGGAGAGTGCATCTCTGCCTAATATAGCTTGATACGGTATTTCTTTTCTTCTCTGCCAAATATAACATTTTAACACATACTTTTTGTTACCAAATTTGAATTTAATTGAATATATTCCAGTAGTGGGGAAATTATGCCCCGTTACTCCAACCAATTTTATAGCGAGTTCTCTAATCTTGGTAACTTTATACCCCAATTCAATTATTTTTTGTACCACATCCTCACCTAATAGAGTAACTTTTGCTCCACTATCAACGAGGAATTTTACTTTCACTTCTCCCAATATGCCTTCAATCATTAATTCTCCGGGATCCTCCGAAATGTGTGCCATCTGTAACGTTTCTCCTACATCTGTTTCCTTCTCTTCCTCTCCTTGGGGAGGGGGGCTGATCGCACGCTCGTGTGTCTGAGTCGTTTTTGTTAATTTGTTTCCCCCTTTTTTTGCTCCTTTTGTAACCTTTTCTTGCAATAACGAATCGAATGCCCTTCTTTTGAACAATAATAACAGTTTACTCTGTGAAACGCTTTATTTAAGCAATCCTTTCTTTTATGCCCTTTTAAATGATAGCAGATGATCTCTACACGCCTTCTTCGCATGCCTCGCCCTCGCTCTGCGGTCGAACCTCGGCCTAAATGCGGTGGATTTCTCCGTGCGGGCGGTCGGTAATACTCGCTCGGCCTTCTTTCGCTTACAGTGCGCTCTCGGTAGGTATTCCTGCTTTCTTTTCTACGCAATCTGTCCTCTATACGCCGACTAATTTGTACCTCTACTAGATGGAAAACATAACCTATGGGCTCAATGTCACTATGGCTTCTTTCTCAACTAGATGGAAAACATAACCTTCTAAACCCCATTTCTTAACAATTTCCTCTTCTTCCTCTGCTTGTTCTATTGCTTGTTTCAAATTCTCTGGTTTCTTAAACATAACTCTTCTTACTGGTGGCAACATTCCTTCTACAAAATGCTCTAAAATGTTTTCATCTAAGATTTCTTGAGCATATGCACACTTTATTTCTACTAACGCTCCCTCTCCTACTATCTTATGCATCGTTTTATTTCCTAGACTCTGTAGCCGGGTCGCATACTGGCAGACTGATTCTTGTACACCTTGTTTACATTCTCTAAATAATCTTTCATTTTCTCCTCTAAACTCCTTTCCAAATCGCTCTTTCAATGCTTTTCTCAATGCTTCATAAGTATTTACTGATTTCATCTCTCCATCTTCCCTACAATAGAAATGTGCGTCCCCTGTTAGCTTAATTTTAGCAACATTATATCTAGTTTCCACTCCCCAATTCATTACTTTTCCAATTTCATCTATTCGCAAAAGAAATTCCTCTGGATCCGTAGATCCATCATATGGCATTTTTTCGCCTGCTAGCGCAAATGACTGCAACACAGGGGCTTGATTCATCTTGACTTATTTTGTTAGCTTATTTCTAATATAATAATTTACCAATAGTGCCTTTCTTTCGTCTCAGGTCTTAATTTTGCTTTAATAATTACTTCACAAATGTAGGCATGTAATTAATGCAACTATTATGCCTATGTAAATACTCTTATTTGAATATGCCTAATTAAATCGCTACAATATCTTGATATCCTGCTATCCTGTAGCACTGCGTCAATTTAGGTAGGAAAATGGGTCTACCATATCCTGATATCCTGCCGCACTGCGCCAATTTAAGTAGGGTTCCTGGGGATAATATTCATAGATTTATGGTCGAGTAATTATTATGATTAGGTTAGGTAAAAGACTGCGCCAGTGAATTATACTATTCACAAAGTTTATGGTATTTTAGGATTTATCCCACTTACATAAAAGATACCTCCGCTCAAACAGGCCCGGCCTAGAGGAAAGAATAGGCACTTAGACTGACTTAACAATTTAACATATAATGTTTATTCAAGATTCAACAAATGTGTATAAAACAATTTTTTATGGAAGGTAATGCAAATGATAATGTTAATTTAAAAGATATGAATTTCAACTTGGTCAAGCTCCAATTAAGATTCAAATAAAATGATACAATTTGTAATTAAGAAATGACTAGTGGCAATTTGACTAATTATACGTTTCAATGAGTAATCACAATTCCAAATAATAACTTAGTAATTGAATTATGTGACATACAACAGAATGACTATCAATTAAGGATTCTTTAGACTAAACTTATAAGACAATAATCAGTGGTTCTGGGTATAACAATGATGATAAATTAGCAATAGCAATATGTAAATTAGGTAGGAATATAATTCTCAATTGGTCGATTATAAAATTTATATCTCAAGGAAATTCGGGTTATACTGAATTTAGAATTACACAGTGATAACAATGTTCAACAGGAACTCTAATTATAAATTGTTTTATTTCACTCGGAATGTAAAATACAAATATGGCTTTAATAGCTCCGAAATAATAATGAATGTAAACTACTGACTGAGCAATCTGCTATATTGTTACTGAATAAAGGTCTGAACGTAAGACTTTAACAAATACAACTAAGCAATTAACTGGATAAAATAGAGAATTTAGATTAAATTAATCAGGGTGCTTTACGTATAATATGACTGTTCTAAGTTACGTGATAATTGTCTTTCCCACTGTTTGATAGAATAATTCCTTCCTAAAATATGAATGTAATATATAAAATAAAAAGAATGAAATCATGTGAGGAATTAAAGAATTGGCCATTGAGACATTAAATTGGAAATGGGCTATACCGTGTCCACTCAATCTGTCTGCTCTTGGATCTCTCTCGTCCTCTCTGCTACAACAGCTTGGCGGGAGGGGGGTCGTCCTCGTCCAACGGAGTGGCTCACAGGGAGATCGTCTCTGGCTTATTGCACTGGATCTAGGTACTCCACGGGGCTCGGTACACATTCTTGCAACATCCCTCGCAAACCATGAAATTACTGTAATTGATGACGCTGGTTCTCAGCTTGATAGGAACTCCTCAAACCACCTCGATAACGCAAGCTAACGAAATTTCAATCTGACGGTTACATTTTCATAAACTACAACTCAAACTGGATTAATACTAAGATTTTAAACTTCCCATCTGGAATCCGAGGACTACCAGATGGAGGCCGAATTAGTATAAAAATTTATGAGTTGTTCGCCACACACTCGGCTACGGGAATTGTTACATTGCTACTGCTTAGATGTTTTCACTTAGCATAACTGACAAAACAATTTCGATTTCGACAACCAATCAAACTTCGGCATCCACGTGATCATTCCCTGTCTCCTTCCTCTCTTCAAAATCCAAAGTTCAATCCTTACATTCATCTTTCTTGCTTTCTATCTGTTCATCCGGTTTCCGATTCACTTGTCCTACACTGGCCATACAATTTCTATCCTTGAATATGATTCTAACGATCAAAACAAAGCTGTGTAAACTGACTCTTACTTTCTCCTTCTGACAAACCTTAAAACTTTGCTTCTTATTGACAGCTCCTTATACCCACGCATAAAAAAATATTTAAAACAATTAATAACTTTATTTAATCTTTCTCTACATAAACTCTTCTAAGCTTTACATAAACTCTTAACTTCTGACTCTAAGTAGACAATCCTGAACGCGAATAATAAAATAGCTCATTTGCATAAATAATATGAATATTCAAATTCTAGCTAATTAATTCTCAAAACCTTACATAGCCTACCAGTGCTATACCTACCAGTGCTTAGCCTACCAGTGGTTAGCCTACCAGTGCTATACCAACCAGTGCTTAGCCTACCAGTGCTTAGCCTACCAGTGCTTAGCCTACCAGTGCTTAGCCTACCCTCGTATATTTGAATATCCAGTGCAATTGTCAACACTTTGCAGAAGCGTCAAAAGTGCTTATCGGATGCGTAAAACGATAGATTGGTACGAATAAAAATATTTGATTAAATTTGAAATGAATTTATCTCCTTATAATGGGGAAATAATTGTGAAATAATAAAATAAAAAATAAAATTAAAATTAAAATAATGAATTAAAAAAAGAAAATATAATTAATGAAGAACAAC
>JAHWFO010011831.1:2978815-3054424 GCA_023313115.1 Rhysida immarginata | reverse complement strand
CTGGTGTGTGGTTTTCTTTGATACATTGATTTACTAAATGGTTGTTTCACCTTTATATCAATTGTTACATTCTTATTTAAACTGTTTTACAACTGTCAAAAACTTTATCAACTGATGCTGAGAAAAAATTCTCGAAAACGTTTTTTATTTTAAAATTTACCCCAAAAATTTGAATCAACCCTTCAAAATTTCATCAGCACTTCAAGATCACCGTCTTCTCCTATCAACATCATCTACACAAGAACTTCATCTACATTCCTCAATAGACTGGTTTTATTTCTCCCATCTTCAATAGACTACACAAGAACTTCATCCTAAATAGACTAATTTCATCTCCTAAGTTTTTTCAAGTTTGATGACTCTATTTTAATTTTAATTTTATTTTTTATTTTATTATTTCACAATTTTTTCCCCATTATATGGAGATAAATTCATTTCAAATTTAATCAATATTTAACCTCCTTACATCAATAAAAATATTTGATGTTGTGTTACTTGAGAAATAGAGAATATAGGTGTTTTGAATTGAACTTTTAACCCTTTGAATAGAGAATTTAAATATTTCATAAGCCCAGAAATTGAAGAATTGCGTAGATTCGAATATAGTACAAATGAATATTTTTTTTAATGGAAAATACTAGGTATGGCGTTTTTAGCTATATTTTCTATTCAGGTTGTGACTATTTTTTGAGATGTTGCCTTAAAAAGAAGTTGAGTCAATTTTATATACAGGTAAAAAGTCGTTATAAAAAACCTGATCCCAATCCACGGGACACTTTCCAAATGGAATCACCCGGAGGACTTTTTGCTCCCTCTATAGAGGAAATCGCTAGTTCTGAAGTTGAGCGGACCGCAGTATATTTCAATCTTCCGAGGGATATCATATACTTTGACATTTACACTTTTGCCTAACAGATCACAAAAAATATTTGGGGTTCTTATCTAAACATCCATTAGTTTACATTATATATGGGGGGAAAAAATCTTTTTTTCTCTTCCTTTCCTTTCTATAAAATATTGGCAGGCCGAGACTGGAGGAGGTGATATTTTGCAGACTGCGTCATCGAGCACCAGGGCGATTGTTGAGGAGGTCCAGGACCTTAGTCACTTTAGATGACGCCTGAATGCCTCCTTTTTGCAATGCATCAATCAAAGATTGTGATCATCATCTCCTTCCAGCTCGATGAGTGAAACATGAAGTATCGAACAACGAATTGCTGTACCAGAGACTTCACGACTTCTGGGATTTCCTAGGACAAAAACTTTGATGTGGTGTACTGTATCTTTTAGTTGATTTTTTCAGATTGAACTCAATGGGTTGCTGAACTGACTTGGAATGATAATGACTTTCCAAAGCCAGGAAATGTGAATGAACAGAAGCCATTGTGTGAACAGTTTTGTGTGTGTAGAGTTAATATTTTATGTGCACTCAGAGACATTCTTAGGCCTTCATTTTATTCTCCTTTTATGAAAATGTGAAAAAAACTTTTGATTGCAATCAGGTTATATATTTTTTGGTGTCATGTGGTTTATAATATGTATTACTGTTTCAATAATGAATTTTATCAATCAGCTGATGATTTTATATCCTATATTAACTACTAATTTACTAACAAATTGGTAAACTTCTTGATATTGTAATTGGACACAGATGTTAATTGCATTATAGTATTTTATAATTACTGGTTTGCTTTCTATTTAAAGCCTGAGACAAGTTACTCTGGGGAGACATTGGCTTTCTGTCATTACTCAGCTGCCCGCATCCACGCCAGGCTAAATAAATAATAAAAAAATAATAAAAAAAACAATGAAAAAAGTGACCAGAGTTAAAGTTTAAGGACGAAGAAACACAGAACTTGTGAAGAAACTCAGGACGAAGAAACACAGATACGAAGAAACACAGAAGATGTACAGAAGAGACGAAGATCAGATGAAAACACAGAAGATATACAGAAGAGACGAAGATCAGATGAAACACAGAAGAAAACAGAAGAGACGAAGATACTGTGAAGAAACGTTACAGGAACACAGGGAGGTACATAGGTCTATGATGGAAGTTCGATGATTCGTGATGTAAATGACTCGTGATGTAAATGACTATCTTTATTTAACGTTTTCGGGATTTTTTTCCATCATAGCCCTGTGTACCTCCCTGTGTTCCTGTAACGTTTTTTCACAGTATCTTCGTCTCTTCTGTTTTCTTCTGTGTTTCATCTGATCTTCGTCTCTTCTGTATATCTTCTGTGTTTTCATCTGATCTTCGTCTCTTCTGTACATCTTCTGTGTTTCTTCGTACCGGTGTTTCTTCGTCCTGATTTTCTTCACAAGTCCTGTGTTTCTTCGTCCTTAAACTTTAACTCTGGTAAATTTTTCATTGTTTTTTTTATTATTTTTTTATTTTTTATTTAATTGTTCTTATTTTAATTAAAGGAGTGTATTCATCTTTATTAATATATAATTAACACTACTCCTACGTTTATAATATAAACATAATAAAAGCTGCCACTACACGCTTTCACACTTAATGTACATGGACGACATGAAAATCTACGTCTCCACACCAGAACAATTGCACCAATTACATGACATTACACAAACTTTTTCAAAGACATACACATGCAATTTGGGTTGAACATTGCAAAACCATTTAGATTTACACTCACAAGCCAAGCTACAAACACATAAAGAATACACTCACTAAACGATATCTGCATAGGCTTGAGACATTACCTAAAACACATTTAAATTCCAGAAATTTATTCAAAGCCATCAATACTTATGCCATGCCAGTATTATCCTACTACTTTGAAGTCATACAATGAAGACACACAGTACTTAAGGGACTTGAAAGGAAAGAACGTAAACTGCTTACAAAGCACAGAAAGCAACATCCACACGCAGCTATTGAAAGACTCACCCTGCCTTGTTCAGAGGGAGGCAGAGGTCTTATTGGCATAATAGATCTACATCAGAAACAGACTCAATCACTCAGTGAATTCTTATACTCTAAACAACACACATCACCTTTACACAAAGAATTGGGATTTTATATCTAGTAAGATTTCAGAGATATTTCAGTTTTGCTGTATTTTGCTTTAATACACTCTATGTTGTGCTTTGGAATTAGTTTTTCGGGACGAGGTAATATCACAGATTTGAAAATATTGCAGAGGTTACAGCGTAGAGCATTAAAAACGATTTTCCATCTTTCCGGTTCATCCGTTTATTTGGATATGATGATGAAGAATTATAAGATTCTCCCAATTATGGGAATTGTTATTATACAAATTGCCCTTTATTTTTTAAATCTAAAAATAAATTGACTGTATCCACCTGTTTTGCTGATTTTTTACACCTTTCTTCTCTTTATGCCACACGCAATAAACACTTACCTATAATACCTTTAATTACAAAAAACTGCGAGAACGCAAATCAGATATATGAGACCAAAGGTTTTGTTTTTTATTCCGCCGGACATTTTGAATTCTACTTTTGTTTTTTTTTTTTTAAATTTAGTAATGTGGCTTATCTCGCTTACCTCTAGCAACCTCTCCTTTTGCCTTCTTAATTTCTTTTGTTTATGTTTAGGTTTTTTGTTTGGTTTTCTTTCTGTTTTTTTATTTAATTATTTTATTTTATTTTATAATTTTTGTCGCCTCTCATCTGTTTATTTTTGGTATTTCAGTTTATGATGAACCATGTTGCATTCTTGCAACTTGCTCTGAAACAATTATAAAAAAAATAATAATACTAAAAAATTAGGACACCCTTTATATTTAAAATCATACCTTCCATTGTGTTTTTTTTTGACACATGCATAACTGGCCTATTGTTGCACAAACTTTGCCTTGTATTGCTGGACACGCGCTATATATTGTTGATCCGCGCTTAGTTTTGGTCCGATAAAAACTCTGAACAATAAGCATTACGGATTCTTTGCATGTTATAGTAGGATTAGCATCATAAAAATTAAAGCCACATAATCGGCAACAAAAGACACTATTTAGGTCATGTTTAAAAGGAACTTGAAAAACAAATATTTTGCGAAATTAGGATAAATTCGCTGTCTTTGAAGACCCATAACTCAAAAATGGACGATCTAAAAAAAATTGTATTTGGCATTTTCGTCTCAGTTTATTATATACAGATTCTTTATAATTAAAGTTCTATTTTGACATTGCCATAAAAAAAGAAAGTACTGGACCAAAAGATATAATACTTGGTAATATTGTACAAGAGGGCGTGGGAAGTTCATACCCACAGAAAAATTAGTTTAAAAGGTCACCACCAGCATGGAATGGTGATCTATGCAATATTCGTATACAAAATTAAACACAGTAATCCAGTGTAACCTGCTTTCAGTAAATAGTGGAGGCCACATTCATCATGTAACTAATTTTAGTAATGGTTAAAGACGTGTTAAATTGTGTCTTCGTGTCTAATTTTATAAAATTTTTTATCATAATCATCAGATATTCTTATTTTATCTTCTTTACTATTTTTATTTTCTTTTTTCCTTTTGTTTTAAATATATCTACTAAGAATTTTTCTATGACTTTACTTAAATATTTATTTTTAATTAACTTATCTTTCAATCTATAAATATATTTTATTAAATAGTTTGGCGAGCATAAACTTCCAGCTCTATTTATCAGATTACTTATGGTGTTAAGTTTGCATCTATTTGGTATGGCAGACCACTAGTGAGGAAGGGAGGTTCCCTGTGTTGGTTTTTCGTATATAACAAATTCCCATTTATTATTATGACATCTGATGTTTAAATATAAAATTTGAGCACCTTCATTACATTCATTAATTGACAATTTCAATGTTTTTTATTGTGTAAAAAATCCCATTAATTTATCAATACTATTATTATCATAAATCAAGAAAATATCATCAACATATCTAATCCACAAAACTTTATCTTTTGAAATTTCAGAGCAATTTATAATTTGAGTCTCCCATTCATTCAGAAAAAAATTAGATAACACAGGTGATATTGGCAATACAGTTGATTATTAAAAATGAATTGGCTATTTTGAAAACATAAATTTAGACAAATTAAAATTAGCATAACAATTTCGAATTTGTATTTTCTTCTTAAATTCTTTTTAATAACATCCAGAGTTTCAATAATCGCAATGTTATTGTTTATATTTTTAATATCCATAGTACAAAACTCCCAATTTTGTTTACAGTGAATATTTTCTATAATATTTTTTGCTTGTTCATATTCTTCAACGTTAAATATACCTAACATTTTTGGACAATATGGGTCTCTCCCTAGTTTTTAAATGTTATGAGATTTATAAATCAGGGCTTAAAGATTATGGAAGTTTATGCATTAAAAAATCTAAAATTGAAGCAAGCATCAAAAATTTTTAAAAAAATGTCTAAAAAAAAAAGATTCCAAAGTTTGTAAGATTAGAAAGCAGATTTAATTTTAATGGAATTTTAAAAATTTTTGATATGGCCCATTTAAAGATGAATAAATATTGTATAAATGAGCATATCAAAACTTTTTATAAAATAAAAGACCAAATCAAATTAAAATTAAGAACATTTTTCCAAAAATTAAGCTATAGTAAACAATATGAATTTATTATCTATTGTAAACATATAGAAAAAAGATAAAAGATAAAAGCAAAAATAATCATATTAAAAAATTAAAGGATTTAGGAATAGATAAAGATATTCTAGATGAATATTACATTAAAAAACAAATATTTCAGGATAATAATAACTCCTCTAATAATACAATAATGGATAAAAATGAAAATGTTATTAATCTATCAGATATTACTTTTCCCAAAAAATGGATTAATCTACTACAAAATGGAATTATATTTGCCTTTTTTCTCCCCAAAGTAAAATGAATAAAATAGGAGACATAGAAAACATCATAGTGGCCATTCCACTAAAAATAGAGATAAATTACGGGAAGAATGTATAAGAATGTTAATTGAAGAAAACTCACATTATAATGAAATTAATATTGATCAAGAAATCAAATTATTAAATAAATTTTTAAAACAAAAAAATTTAATAGTATCTCAAGCTGATTAAAGAAAAATGGTAATTATACATTCAGTTGATATGTATGTAGAAAATACAGAATAATATATACAGGATAATACTCAAATTTTAAAAATGTTAGCAAGGATAAATCTAACTATTTTCAAAGATATTGTATTATAAATTAAATGAATTGGAAAAATTACAAATTATAGATAAGGTAACAAAAATGAAAAAATTCATAAGGAAAATTTTCCACTACGACTAATAACGTGTACATATATTGCTGCTACTTATAAATTAGCTAAATTTTTGTCCAAATTTTTAAAATAGCATTTTGTAGAAATGTATTCAATTAAAAATTCTAAACAGGCAAAATATCATAGAAAATATTCACTGTAAACAAAATTGGAAGTTTTGTACCATGGATATCAAAGATATGTACAATAACATTTCGATTATTGAAACTGTGGAAATTATTAAAAAGAATTTAGGAAGAAAATACTAATTCGAAATTTTTATGCTAATTTTAAATTGTCTAAATTTATGTTTTCAAAAAAGCCAATTCATTTTTACTAATCAACTGTATTGTCAATATGAAGGTTTACCAATAGGAAACCCTTTATCACCTGTGTTATCTAATATTTATCTTAATGAATGGGAGACTCAAATTATAAATTGTTCTGAAATTTCAAAAGATATAGTTTTGTGGATTATATATGTGGATGATATTTTCTTGATTTATGATAATAATTGTATTGATAAATTAATGAGATTTTTTACACAACAAAAAACATTGAAATTGTCAATTAATGAATGTAATTAAAGTGCTCAATTTTTAAACATCAGATGTCTTAATAATAAATGGGAATTTGATATATACGAAAAACCAACACAGGAAAACTCCCTTCCTCACTACTGGTCTGCCATACCAAATAGATACAAAATTAACACCATAAGTTATCTAATAAATAGAGCTAGAAATTTATGGTCACCAAGCTATTTAATAAAATATAATTATAGATTGAAAGATAAGTTAATTAAAAATAATTATCCAAGTAAAGTCATAGAAAATTTCTTAGTAGATATATTTAAAAACAAAAGGAAAAAAGAAAACAAAAAAGTAAAGAAGATAAAATAAGAATATCTGTTGATTATGATAAAAGTTTTTATAAAATTAAAAAAAAAATTTTAAAAATACAAATATAGAGATAGTACCCAAAATTAAAAATACTATTAAGAATAATTTAATTAAAATGGATAGACAAACAAATTAAAATGAAAAAGTAAAAAATGAAAAATATAATATAATATATAAAATAAATTGTAAGAATTGTGAATTGAACTATATAGGACAATCTTCAAGACTTCTGAAAACTAGGTTAGAGGAACATGGTAGAGCAGTGAGAGTTAGGGATTGCAATTATGTTATGGCCTGACACAGTAGTGTTATGGGACATTCTCCGGATTGAGACAATGTAACAATCCTAAATCGAGAGAAAAATTACAAAAAAAGAATAATTAAAGAAGCGCTCTTAATAAAAGAAGATGAAAATACGATAGCTCAGACATCGTACGACTTAAGCCCTGATTGGTTGATTTTATAATTTTCAATTGTGTAATTTTTTAATTTTAAATTTTTTTTTTTACTTCATTGTTTTGAAAGGAGAGTGGGATTTGTGTATTCGATCCAAAGATGAGGTATTGATGACCTCGAAAACGTTAATCATGGTGAAATTGATGACATTTTATTTTTATTATTTATGATTCTTCAACTGACTTCAAAGATAACATTTTATGGAATATATATTGGACTTAGGACATTTATTTATCTTATAAAACGGATTTTTCGCCACTTGCAAGGTGTAACATTTCTTCAAGTCCTGTAAAGGAAATATTCACAAGTCAAGTTCCAAATTTTTAGTCAAGTGCTAAAATTATCAGGATTTTAGACAGTGCAGCTTATATTAATCTATGGTTTGATTTTAAATGTATATTTTTGTATATTTCTGTATGTAATTTAAACATATATTTCGTATATATTTTAAAGAACTGCTCAAGGGTTTTTAGATAATGGGATGGTTTTCATTTTATATGTAAATATTGGATATAGGATTTTTATATTTCGGAGGATGAAAGGTTTTTATAATTATTGATAACGGCTCAACTATATTGAGTATTGCATTCCTATATTTAAACACTTTTGTACGATAGCAGATATAGTCAGTTTTATAACCCTTTCTTATAATTTTTTGTTTATGTTAAAACCTGTTGAAGTTAAGAAATAATTTTCAAGAATCTTTATATATAATTATTTTCTTCAACGTTAAATATACCTAACATTTTATGGCAGGTACATTTGTTTTGTTTATACTTTAATCAGTGGTTTGTTTGTTGCATTGAGCATTACTTTTCTCAATATATTTTGTATTTTTTTATGCGTTTGACTTTTACCAGCGATGTAGCTGCTTGCCAAATAATTCTTACACAAAAAAATTGATGAATGGTCTTTTGCTTATACAAAAATTATTAAAGTATTTCTATAAATTTCCGATGTAAAAGTATATTTTCCTATTTGAGAAATAAATACTAATGGAAATAAATAATTATCCAACAATAATAAAGAAAATTTTGCGTGCTTTGAATAAAATGCGTTTAAACTTATTATTTTATAATTATTATTAACTTACACTCTGAAGTTTAGTTACTGGATTAAACGTGCTTATGATGTTGAGTATTCAATATTTACCTATATTAATTTCAATATCTATAAGAACGCATTTGTTTAGACATGAAAACTTCCATTTTAGGTAAGAATTTAATCGAATTGTACTTAAGTAAAAAATGTTTGAGTTTATGTCTTAAATGAATTATATGCAATAGTGAAGTCATGCTAATTTTAATAAACACCTATGCCAAAACATAGTATCTGAATTATCGACAAGTTTTTTCATGTTTTGCCTAAATGGACACCGTTAATTTCATTAACCAAGAAAAAATAGAATACTTTCAATTTCCCTAGATTAAAAAAATTTATTTTTAGGGATGTTTAAATATAATTTGATGTTTTTTGTGTCGAATGTATTGTTAAAAACCTTTCGAGAATTCAATAAAACGTTAGATTTAAGCCGTTTAAAGCAGTCTTCTAAAATTTCAATAATGTACCAAGTGATAAAAGTAAAGTGTGTTACATTTTTTAAATTGTGTCTTTGGTTTACAGCAATTCAGAGCTTTCTTAAGAATCACGATATAGGCGCAACGTTGTTTTAGTAACGAATTTGTCACGGCAAAACAATTATTAGTTTCTTAAAAAAAATAGAACACACTTTTGAATCACCCGGAATATACAGGGTACAAAATCAATAAGAGTAACCACTATTCAATAAATAGTGGAATTGTGTATTCTCTTATTATTTTGTTTGTTACTTTGGTTTATGCACAGTTTTTAGCATTCTACTATTATTACTATGTTTATTCATATTCATTGTGACAAGCAAATTTTAATATTTTTTTTGTTATGCTCTGTGTTCATGAAATTTTTAATTCGATAATATAAATTTCTTCTCAGAATCTAAACAAGATTTCCTTTTTAAAGCCTAGATATACATGTTTGAGATTAATGTATAAATTTACATATAAGACACGTTCATTCTTTTAATGTATTTCTCAATTAGAATTTTTTTGGTTTCCATTTTAATAATTTAAATTCAATTTGCTTTTCTTTATAGCACAATATTGCTGTTAACGAGTAAAATGTTCCCTCGCAAAAATCAACATGAAACAGTCTTGAAATATTGTGAGAAAGTCAGTTTATCCTAATAAGCGAAATGAATCCGCATAGAGACAATTTTATTTCTTAATTTAAAATTACCCTTCCAAGCTTTTTTTTTTATATCACTTAAAAAATTTTAAGTGGAGACAACTCCAAATATTTGCAAAGGGTTTTATTTATAAAAACAGAAGGAAAAATTTTACGACCTGGATTCGAACCATGAACTCCTGTGGCATGCTGAATGTTTCTACCAATTCGGCTATCGCAGACATTTGTACAGCTATGCTGTCACAATGTGTCTTAATGCGCTATGTGTGGCATTCTTTATGTCTCAGATGGGGAATTTGCCTTCCAAATCAATATGACGTCGGATAAACGCACAAGTAGAAATAAAACATATCTGGAAATAAATCTAGATATCAGGTACGTGATATTATTTGAAAATTGGATATAAAAATGCTACGACCTCGATTCGACTCGGGTATTTACATCCAGTTCAAATGATTATTAACTGGAACCAGGAATGTTTCCATCCATTTTTTCTAATAATCATTTACCTGATGCTTGGAGTTGTCTCTAGTTCAGATGATTTTTTTTCCATATTTCTTGTCTTTAATACAATTATTGACAACATGGCTGTCAAGTGTCTGCGGTAGCACAATAGGTAGAGGCATCCAGCATTACACATAAGGATCCAAGTTTGAATGCAGGTCTCGAAATTTTTTCATCCTTTTTTCAAATATTATCTATCTGATGTTACAGTTCAAAAGATACAGCTCTTAAAAGGTCGGACGGACGGACAGCGGAGGCCTGGTAATAGGGTGCTGTTTCTTTCTTTGGTACAGAACTATGAAAAATACCTAAAGTTCGTCAAAAAAAGCGCTGTTATTCTTTACGGTCGTGATCTTGCATTGTTTTATTAGATTTTTTTCTATGAAAAACATATGTTACCTTCTCAGTGGAGTAGAGAATCCAATGAATGTTTGAGAAAAATGATACTTTATATCTGTGTAACGCATTGACCTAGAGGTTTAAAGTATAAAACTATATTAGAGTATGACTTTGAAATACAATTTATTATTTTGAAACTAATTGTTTCAAAATTTTTTCTAGATTACTACAAATTTCTTCTTACAGTCCTGACGTTGACAATATTAACCATGACAAGCACGGCCTTTGAATGTTAATATTGTAATGGAATTTCAGCGTGCATGGATAAAAAAGAAGATTGGAAAAAGGAGCAGTGTAAATCATCTGAATGCTTTGAAGGTTATAAATTAGCTAAGACAGGAAGCCACGAAGTTATTGGTAACAGAGTATGCGTCCATGGGATGATAAAAGAAAATTGCACGAGCTTACATTCATATAAAATTTGTTACTTTAAGTGTAAAAAAAATTATGTATTGATCACACTTTAACTATTAACACGACGAGTGTATCATACTCTAGAGCTCGCGGGTCTTTTTAAGGTAAAGGTTTCATCCTTTACAGAGAATTTGTATTTGCTCTTTTTGTAGCTTCCATAAGGCTGTAAGTCTCTCTTTTCCAAAGTATATTATGTGTATTTTCATTAAAATGAAACTTTAATTTAAAATTGTCTAAAATATTACCACTAGTAATCTAGTCAAAACTTTATTAAGAAAAATAAAGTATGTGAAAAATAGCATCTAATTTTATGCTTTATTCACTTCTTCAAGTAATAATGATTAATTCTTAATTATTAATTGAGTAAATTATACACTATATAATATAAAAGATGTATCAAAATTATTAAAAGGTTTAGTAGAGGTAATGAGTGAAACCACAGGTGTCACCATTTTGAAAAGGTACGACGGAAACTAGAGTTTGGAAATCGAACAAATTTTAAGGCTGTACACAAGTTTTACGTAAACTAAAATTCCCTCGAATTTCATTGTTTTACATGTTATATAACATAAGTTATCTTGTTGAGCTTTGTGGGGGCCTTTTTTTTGGCATTTCCTTTAGCTTTCAAATACGAACCCATGTCAATATCAAGAATTTTTTCTTAGAATTTTCCGTACTACCTCCCCTAAAAGTTTGTAAAAGTGTTTGTGAAGCATCCCGTATATTGACGGAAAATATTTTACGAGAAATTTCGCCTTTATTTTTGGCTATATCAATAACTAACATTGTAGTTAGAATAGGGAGCATTTTTAAAAAGCAAATCAGATACTTTGTTAGAAGTGATTAGTTGATAATTTTGATAAGTTGACTGGGATATGCATAGTGTTCTTTTTTTCAATATGCTGGGTGTCTCATAAATGAGTGGAAATTTGAAAATACAATTAACGGAAAGCAGTAGAAATATACTGCTTAGGCAAACAGAAAATGTTCTGCTAAGTTTTATACATCAGGCAAATACGTGACGGTCTCACGCATCGAGGGTTCCATAATACCATATAATACAGGGTCTTTATAATTAAAGTACATCCTGACATAGCCATTAAGAAAATACTGGACCAAACGCTATAATAATTGGTAATATTATACAAGAGGGCATGGGAAGTTCAAACACCAAAAAAAAACAACATTAGTTCAAAAGTTTAACACCAATATGGAATGGCACTCTATGCAATATTCTTAAACTAAATTAGACACAGTAATCCTGTGTAATCTGTTGTCAGTAAATAGTGGAGGCCACATTCAACATAAAACTAATTTTTGTTACTATTAAGACTTGTTAAGCTGTGTCTTCGTGTCTAATTTCGTATAGGAATATTGCATAGAGTGCCATTCTATGCTGGTGGTGACCTTTTGAACTAATTTTTTTTGGTGGGTATGAACTTCCCAAGCCCTGTTGTATAATATCAACCAAATATTATAGCTTTTGATCCAGTATTTTTTTTATGGCCATGTCAAAATGGAACTTTAATTATACAGACCCTGTAAATTTACAAAATGCCAATTTTGGATGGTGTCGCAATGGATTCTCCACTTCAGCCATTACAGAAAGATCTATAATATCTTAGGTGTCGAAATTTGTAAATAGATTAATGTCGAAATTTAAAAATAAGTATGCCGGTATAATAGTCGTTAGTAAATTAGTCTATTGAGCTTAAATTAAAAGTTAATGCGCATTACTTAGATTGTTTATTTTTGAAAAGTATTGTTAATCAAACTGGAAGCAAAGAAAGAAATATTTATTATCGCAATCCGAGGGAGTAAAAACCAGTAATAAATAATGCAGTTAGAGTTATCTATTGAACAAATGAGGTTTAAGAGACAAAAAAGCATTACTAATGAATATAGTAACTAAAACGAACAATAAACGAGTAATCATGCAAAGTGTAACAAGCTAAGACTAAACACTCTTATACTTTGTGAGCGTATTCTACATAACAAACGGGGACGAAAATGTTGAATACAATTTTTGTGTTAGATCTTTCACTTTTGAGTTATGTGTCTTCAAAGACAGCGAATTTACCCTAATTTAATACAATTCGTTAATAATAACGTAAACACACAGCCTATGGCTTTTGAATTCATTGTCAGTGTTATGAAAGAAATATCTAAAGCAATTTCTGAAAATTAACTTCAAATCAGCATTTAACAACTGGTAAATGTAAAGGAATTATTTATTAATAAACATTGATTTGTAATAATAATAATAATAATAATAATAATAATAATAATAATAATAATAATAATAAGATTTAGGCAAGCCAAGCTTCTGGAGCACAAACACACAAAGAATACACTCACTAAACAATATCTTTAAAGGCTACAGACAATATTTAAAACGCATTTAAATTCCTGAAACTTAATCAAGGCCGTCAATACCTATGCAACGCCATACTCTCTTACTCCTTTGGAGTCATACAGTAGAGACACACAGATCTTGAGGGACTTGAAAAGAAACAACGTAAACTGCTTACAAAGCACAGAAAGCACCATCCACACATAGCTATTGAAAGACTCACCCTGCCTCGTTCAGAGGGAGGCAGAGGTTTTATTGACATAATAGATCTACACCAGAAACAGGCTCAGTCACTCAAGGAATTCTTTCACTCTAAACAACACACGTCACTATTACACAAAGCAGTCCGCATGGCTGATACAAAATACACACTTCTGAATCTGAACAGCATGCGGAACACCCAAAACATTCCTACAACATGCACTAAACTTCAATCACGTCTCGGAAAGCAACTCCATGGTAGACATCCTTCTGACCTCAACCAGCCACACGTCGACAAAAAAGCGTCGAATTTTTGGTTGAATGAAGGGAGTCTCTTTGGGGAAACTGAAGGAACCATGATTGCCATACAAGACCAGGTTATTACTACTAAAAGCTACAGAAAACATATCAAAAAATCGACTGACGGGTATTGCAGGAAATGCCATATCGCAGAGGAAACCATCCAACACGTCATATCCAGTTGCAAAAGACTCACACAGACAGATTATTTATACAGACATAACCAGGTATCTAAAATCATACATCAACATCTAGCTAAGATACACAAGCTAAGGGACATTCACACTCCTTACTATAAATATATCCGCGACACTGTCTTAGAGAACATCACACATAAACTATATTTTAACAGAGCTATAATCACTGACAAAACTATCCCTCATACAGACCAGACATTACACTAGTAGATAAGCAAAACATAGTGACTTACATAATTGATATTTCCATCCCCAACATACACAATTTACAAAAGACATAAAATGACACAATCTCTAAATATACGGATCTTGCACATGAAATAAAACGCCTTTGGGGAGTTAACAGAGTGCTAATTGTCCCTATCGTTGTTTCTGCCACTGGAGTTATTTCACACTTGCTACATAAAAGCCTGTCAACACTAAATTTCAACCCACACTTATACAATACCTTACAGAAAGCCACAATTCTAAACACCTGTCACATAGTAAGGAAATTCTTACACCTAAACATCAATACTCCCATGAGTGCATAACTTTCCCTCCCTGGCATTTGAGTCCCTTGGGCTTTGGCCCTCTTTTGGGTCCGCCTCTGGGATTAGCTTCCGGACTTGATCCGCGTTTGGCTTCCCCAAACAATGACAATAATAATAACAATAAAAGCACATATAAGGATCCGCGTAGAAACTGTAAAAATTCACTTCAAAAATTTAAAGGTCGTGTTATCTCGCAGCAGGATGATGTGAACTGGCCACTGTGATCATGTGACATGCATTGTTAGACTTCTAAAGTGTACACAATAAGCTAGAAAGTTTTGAGAACCTCAAAGATAAAATTAAACTCAATATGCTGAAATTTCCCAGCAATTATATCAAAATGTTATTGAAACTTTCCTCAAAAGAGTGAATTTGTGCTACCAAGGCTAGGGCGGTCATTTGTCAAATGGTAAGATGGTTTGCAGCATTCATGTACTCCACGTTTTTACTTTCTAAGAAAGCAAATATTATAAATTTTCCAAAGAAAAATGTTCTTTGTTAAAAAAATATAATGTAAGTTTATTTTGGTACGCCCTTTATATGCCCGTCTTCGCCGAGCTTAAATATTTAGGTGACGAATTTGAAGATGCTAAGCATAAAATTGGCGTATTGCAACACGTTTAGTACGTGCATTTTTCTTCGACTGCACGGTGATATGATTCCCTTGCATTCCGTGTGAAAATATGAGCACTTAGTGCAGAGGATCATAAGATGGGTGAATTTCTAAACTCCAACGAATTCTACAATCTGTGCGCTGGCGCGAAATAATATCACTATGTGCACTGACTCCACTGCCAGGTAAAACTACAGCAACTTCCAAAGTTCTTGGTGAATTGTAGGTTCGACGGTCATTGTGTTAAATGTTTGGAGTATTTAACACTACAACAGCCAATTCCGAATACTCAGCGGGAAAGCTGCAGGACAATTCGTTTTAATACCAACAATACCGTTACAGGCAACTGATCATTTTCTGGAGTTCGAAGTCGACAATCTCCTGTTTACCCAGCTTTTAATGACAATTAACAAGTCCCAGCTTATGCAATGACAATTAACAAGTTCTTAAAAAACATTGATATACCTAGAGTAGATATCCCGCTTACGTTTTGCCTTGAAAATCTCAGCAAAGACAGGCAACTCAGCTAGGTATCTTTACCTAATTTCACTTTTTCTAAGCATCAACCAGTTGAGATGCCCGTCTTTGCCGAGCTTTTCAAGGCAAAACATAGGCGGGATATCAGTCTCTATCTACTCCAGGAATATATCAATGTTTTATTGATTTAAGGAATATAAATGATTAATTTAAATTTAAAATGAGTTTAGTCTCCTTATATTGGGGAAATTCGTGAAATAATAAAAACAAAAATTAAAATTAAAGTCAGCAATTTTGATGAAACTTGGGATATGAAAAGAAAACTCAAGGATGGAGTCTATTGAAGATGTTGCTGATGGTACACTCACAGCAATTTCCAGATCATATGACTCATTTCATTAGGTTATAGCTCTCTGACTCGATTATAAGAATACAGTACTTCGTAGATAAGTTGTACGACCCATCTTCAAGTGTTTACTAATCCCCGATTTATCTAACAGCGTTAAACACGGCTTTACGAGCCAAGTCATAGGAAATGGGAATCATTTCCGGCAACAATACGAAATCAAGTTACGAAAACACGGCGGATAGCGATAGGGACGATTTCGCTGTTCGTGTTAGTAAGAAGATTAATACAAAATTATTTGAACTAATACTACTCTTTAATAAGACAATGGATCGGACAAGTTATCTAGAGACTATCTATCAGCAGGGATAGTTTCTTCAACTCTGAGTGCGAGAACAGGCTCCCTCAAATATCCAACGTTGAATAAAGCCATTCTCCAACGTTGTTCGTCTTCCTCCTTCAAATTTTACCAGTTAAAGGAAAATTGAACAAAAACAGGAATCTAAGTAAGTTACACTTTTTTCTAACGTAAATTATTCTTATATATTAGTTCCAAATTCATTATTGTTACGATTATTTTTTTTTTTACCCGTTGTGATCTGAAATGCATTTCCACTGAACAGCATTCATTATTATCGACTGCTAACAACAAGGCTAGTTTCTCGCAGCAAGAATGGATCTATACAATTAAAGCTGTGTATCGGAGCCTTATAGAATATGATATTAACAGAAATAAAATGTCACTGTTTTCATTATTCAGGAAGTGTAAATAATTGATCTAAAACTCATCCTTTTTTCTGCATTTCAGATTGCCAAGGATACAAATATGAGGCTTCCTCTTCAGGCTCTTCGTGATAGTTTCCATTTAGCCTACCCAAAAAAATGGAAAAGGAATCTTGCAGATTTATAATAAAAACGATGTAATGGTTACAATAAAAATAATCCCTTGATTTTTGTGCAAATCAGTTCTGTTAGTTGATGATGAATTTATTGCATTGTACATTAGAAGTTGAATGTATTCTTAAATCAATAGAGGACTTTTTTTTTAAAATTGATGTTTAAAAATTTTAAAAAGATATCGTTTCTCTTCATAGTGTTGTCTACCGTTCAAAAGCTTATGTTTCTCTATGAAGACGGCGATCGGTATTTTAAAATTTAGCACCAGATTTATCATTAAAATCCTTTTTTCTGCCTACAAGCTTTGTGTGCTATCTTGTGCTGGCGAATTTTGACTATAAAGATAATGAAATGCAAATACAGGTCGGTATACAAATGTAACTTGTGTAAATATCAGTATATACGTGTGTAACATTCTGTAAGCCTGTGTAAATTGGTGTATACACGTGTGTAAATTTATGTACCTGTATGTATTAATGTGTAAATATACTATACAGATGTGTACAAAAGTGTAAACTTGTGTAAATTGGTGTGTAGACGTATGTAAACCTGTGCCAGTTGGTGTATATCCGTGTGTAAACTTGTATACATCGTGTAAACTTGTATATATAAATGTAAATAAGCTGTACAGATGCGTAAACTGACTATACACGTGTGTAAATTTGTGCACATATATGTTGTAAATAAGCTGTACTGAATTATACATAACTGTAAACCGTGTAAATAGGTGTGTGACCATGTGTAAATTTGTGTACGTGTGTTTAAATGTGTGTAAAGTTGTGTAAATAATCTATACAGATGTGTACACAAGTGTAAACTTGTGTAAATAAGTGTATAGATGTATGTAAACCTGTGTGAATAGATATAAAGGGTGTTTCAAAATTATGTACAATAAATTTAGTAACATATTCTTCAGGTCAAAAGAAAACGAAATTGGTCTATAGCACTTTGCTTAGAAACGAATTGTTTGCGAGTAATCCAATATCATACAGTAGGGAAGCACGGTAGTTAGCGGATGATATTTTAGCAGTTCCAGCTTTTCGACTGCAACAAGGTTAAGTGGTTTGTTCCATTTAAACCTACTTTAGGGTTGTTCCATTAGTTGTGTACGGTTGTTTCCATTACTGTAGTTTTCACTACTGTACATCCACTAGGAATATCAATTTCAGAACGTTTGCGTGTATTGACATATGCATTACGATTTACGTTAAAAAAAGTCATTCACACGTATCCCAGTGCAGAATACACTGACATGCACCTAATGTATGTTCTTGCAGACGGAAATGCTGTGGAGGCAAGAAGACTCTACCAAGAACGCTTTCTGAATAGACGTTTGCCAAATAACCGAACATTTGTATCTGTCGACAGACATTTCAGGAAGCGTGGTTCCTTTGGCCGTCAAACAGGACAAGGGCCGCTGGTAGCACATTCTCCGGATGAGGAGGATGTGATAATTGACATCATACATGATGAACCACAGACAAGCACCCGTCGTATTTCTTTCATGGTAAACATTCCGCACTCATCTGTTTGGCGCATTCTTCACCATCAGCTTTTTCATCCACACCACCTGCAACTGGTTAAGGCACTGAAACCAACGGACTATCGACACCGACATTGATTTTGCCAATAGATACAACGTCGTCATGCTGCAGAGCCTAGTTATCTCAGCCAGATGCTTTTCACGGACGAAGCAACCTTCACCCAGACAGAATCGTAAATTCTCACAACCAGCACCATTGGGCAGATGCTAACCCTCATGTTACCAGAGCTCGAGCGCATCAAGAGAGGCCCTTATTTGTTGCCGCCAGGGCCACTAAACATTTCCTGTTTAGTTGGCTGTATTGAGTAAATAAATCGTTTCCAGACAAAGTGCAATAAAACTATTTCGTCTTCTTTTGACCTGAAGAATATGTCACTAAATTTATCGTACATAATTTTGAAACACTCTCTATACCCGTTTGTAAAATTGTGTATATTATGTATACACGTGTGCAAAATTTGTGTAAATATGACTATATACCTGTAAGTGTGTAAGTAGCTGAGAAAATATATAAATACGAGGCATGTTTTTTTAAGTAAGTACCTTTTTGGAATTAAAAAAAGACGTGCAAAGATATCGCAATAATCTTATTTTTACAAAGCCTGTACCTTAATCTACTTTTCTACATAATTTCCGTGAAGATTGAGGCACTTGTCATAACATGGCACCAGTTTTTGAATATTCTCCTCATAAAATTCTGCCGCCTGACTTGTTAACCACTGTATCACAAATGTTTTGACTTCGTTATCGTCTTGAAGACGCTGACCACCCAGGTGTTTCTTCAAGTGCAGGAACAAATGATAGTCGCTGGGCGCCAGATCAGGGCTGTATGGAGGATGATCTAGAGTTTCCCATTGCAAAGATTTGATGAGATCTTTGGTCCGATTAGCCACATGTGGACGGGCATTGTCATGTAGCAAAACGATACCCTTACTCAACTTGCCACGTCTTTTGTTCTGGATTGCACAACGCAGATTGTTCAATGTCTCACAATAGGACGCTGCATTGATTGTCTCATTACGAGGCAGAAACTCCACCAGCAATACTCCTTTTCTGTCCCAAAAAACTGTGCACATGATTTTCCGGGCAGAAATTGTTTGCTTAAACTTCACTTTTTTGGGTGATGATGAATGTCGCCATTCCATGGATTGTTGTTTCCATTCTTGTGTGACGTAGGCCACCCATGTTTCGTCACCAGTAACAATTTGGTCTAAAAAATCTTCACCTTCATTGTGGTACCGCTCAAGGAAAGTCAAGGCACTGCCTAAACGTTGGGTTTTGTGCAAATCCGTCAACATTTTTGGAACCCAACGTGAACACAATTTCCGGTAATTCAAGTTCTCGGTCACAATGCGATACAAAACACTAGGAGAATATTGAGGAAAGCAGTCGCACAATGATGAAATTGTAAAGCGTCTGTTTTCTCTCACCTTTTCGTCCACTTTCTGCACCAAATCTTTATTAACGACCGAAGGACGCCCACTCCGTTCTTCATCATGCACATTTGTGCGGCCATCTTTAAATGCTCTCACCCATTTCCTTACCATTCCATCACTCATAATGTTTTGTCCGTACACTTCACAGATCTCATGAAGAATATCGATCAGTTTTACGCCTTTAGCACTAAGAAATCGTATAACAGCCCGTACTTCACAATCAGCGGGACTCACGATTGTCGGAGGCATCTTAAACACTCAGTAAACAACGTATACAATGAAGAATCAGACTGTAATGGCGTCAGTGCGTAGACAAGAGATGTAGTTTACCAGCGCGCATGCGCGAAACGCCGACCATATATTCGCCGATCTCGTATATTCGCGCCTGGACGCGTCCATTTCTGTTGCTATAATTTATTGTCACTCTGTAAAATTTTTATGGACATTTTGTAAACGGTAAATCTTTTTACTACTAAATATCCAGAATAACAGCCTGCAATATTTACTCCTATGTATAAAAAACACTGTTAAAAATAAGTCTACTGAGAGGATTCTAAAGCAATAATAATAATTATTTTCTTTTCTGATTATTATTTTTCTAAACAATCGTCCCCAATCAACAATCGATTAAAAATTGCATGGCAATATCATAATCTTTTTCTTGAATAAAACAGGTGTTCTTTAAGATATCTAAGGTTTACCCAAAATCTTACACTGTGTGTTTAAAATATCTTACACCGTGTGTTTACCTAACGATGTTACTACTTTCTGACACCATTTGGCGGTATTTCGCAGCGATCCATGCAATTCTGGAGGCAAAAACTATACACAAGAAGTGTTAGTGGCAAAAACTATACAATGGAACGTACGATTTTTATTAGAAAGGTGTCGCAAAATGAAATGAGATTTTCATATTGCCGCCATTTTTTTTTTGTCATGGCACAATCTGTGTGGAGATTTTTATATGCTGTCTTTATTAAATAGTGATGCTTAAATCAAGAATGCATAAAAACTGTAAGAATGCTTTAAAAATTTAAAAGTCGTGTTATCTCGCAGCAAGATAATGTGAACTGGCCAAAGTGAAGAGAAAATGTTTACATATAAAGTGAAGAGAAAATGTCTACTTGCAAATAGAAGAAAAAATGTCTACATGTAAATTTAAGGGAAAATATCTGCAATTAAAGTGATGAGAAAATGTCCACATGTAAATTCAAAAAAAAATGTCTTCATGTAAATTTAAGAGTAAATGTCTGCAAGTAAAGCGATGAGTACATGTAAAGGAGAAGAAATAATGTCTACATGTAAAGTGAAAAGAAAATGTCTACATATAAAGGAAAGAGAAATTGTCTACGTTTAAAATGAAGAGAAAATGTATACATTTAGATTGAATAGAAAATGTCTACATGCAAACTGAAGAAAAAATATCTACATATACAGTGGCACCTCGACATACGAGTGCCCTAACATACGAGTGGTTTGAGATACGAGCCGCTGAGCAAGCGATATTTTGCTTTGAGATGCAAGCAAGATTTGAGATGCGAGGAACCTCACCTAACCTGGAAATCTAATCCTAACTCAATGAAACACAGGTTAAGGGAGCCAAAACCAAAATGGACCATTAATGCTGGGCTGTTTTCTTCAATCCTCACCAGATTGCAATAGCCAACATTGTCCATGTAGTGCCAATTATGTATTGACCACCTCGTCTGCGGGGCGCATGTTGTTGTCGTGTGCAGTGTCTAACAGTTTCTCCCGCCTCAGACGAAGCATTTTTTAAAAGTTGGGTTCACGTTTTTTGTTTTTTGTACATTTACAAAACATTATCACATTTATTTTTATAACCATGGGTCCGAAGAGGATAATGATGTCTATTGAAATTAAGCGTGAAATTGAGGTGGTGTTTTGGGAGCTGGAACAGATTAATAGCATTTCAAATAATTTCAATGGGAAAAATTGCTTTGAGATACGAGCAATTTGACATACGAGCCAGGTTATGGAACGAATTACCACTGTAAATTGAAAAGAAAATGTCCAAATATAAAATAAGGAGAAAATGTTTACTCATAAAGTAAAGAGAAAATGTCTTCCTATAAAGTGAATATAAAATGTATACATGGAAAGTGAATTAAAATGTTTATATATTGTAGCGAGCTGGCAAAATGTGGACAAAAGACCCCAGACTAAGATCAACATAACCATAATATTGTCAGCGAGAAGTATCAAAATTAATATTACATGAGGGGTAGTGATAAAGTCGTATAACAAATTACAACGACTAATTGGATTCGTCCCCCTAGAGTTCACAAAATAATAGGGTACTTTAATCTTTCGATATATACATTTTTTATTCAACTGGGTGAATACAAAATTGAAAAAAATTAAATATCACAAACTAAAATGCCTAAGTACTTAATAGGAGGAATTCCTCTCTCACAACTGGGTTCCTTTGTTTTATTATCGGTATTGTCCGTTTTAGTTCATCGTTTCTAGTCAATGAAGATAATGTTTGTTAGCTGTGTGATTGTGATACTGTATTTGGGCAGATTGTGTCTAACGAAAACCAACTCTCCAAGTCCAACTCTTTTAACTAGGATCAGTCGTGGTAACAACGAGTTACGCGGGGGAGGGGAGAATTTTCACATTCGCGTCTTATATTCACTCAGGACTAGAAGGGAATCCGGGATACTATTAGTAAAGGAAGGGGGGCCGCGGTCACCCCAGAAACAGAACTTCGAAAAGATATATCTCATTTCAATAATGGACTAACTTTCACCATCTCCAAGGTAAGGTTCTAATGTTTGGTTTTGATTATTCAATTATTAAAATAATCTCAATTCGTTAATTGGATTTTCTATTGTTTTCAGTTCTTTCACTCGTAACAAGTAAGTAGTCTAATGGATTTGTTCTAGTACATTGGTTAATATGAATTCTGCGGGGCCCACCTTAAACAAAGATAAGCATTTTACCTGGACACCGTCTATCTTGGCTGAAGGGATCGGTCGTACCATCTCTAGTCTATCTTCAACTCGTCACCGACGTTCGAAACTAAGTCCAATCGGAAGAGATAGAGGTGAAATAACACATTGGAATACATTTGTCACTTTAAATAATTCTATGAGAAAAATCACATTAATTCAAACACAGTCTATAATTCATTGAAAAGGGGCTCCAGAAGGAAAAAGTACTTAGCTAGTTTCCCTTGAAAAATTGTAGATAAATGTTCGTCAAAATTTTCATCAGCGTTCGTCTGAACATCGACGAGGAGGTCAGTCTGTTCTACTATTGCGACATTCGTTAAACACCAGGAAAGTGGATCCTTCATCGTGGATCCAAATTGTCTCGTTTTTCTTTTTTTCAAAAAATTTCCTGACTCTCTCGAACGTCGTCGAGCAAATCGAAAAATTCCACGATCTCCGGTTTTCCTACTTCTCAATATGAGGTTTTTTTTTTATTACTTTTTTTTAGCCCATTCTCCTCTTTCTTTGTTTTCGTCACCACTCCCAACACTCATTGTTAATAAATTCCAAACATTGTATCGGTCTTTTCCATTGTTCAAACACATTATAACTATTAAATCTGTCCTTTGTTTAAATGACACAATTTTACTTATCATTGCAAATTGTCTTTTCGTTCAAGTTTTATAGCAAAACAATTTTTTTAACATTGTCGACTACAAGGGGCATTACACAATCCCCTCCTCGAGAAAAAAATTGTTTTCAAGAACGATCACTATCGGATAAGTCATCCCGGACCTTTCACACTAACTGGTTTCAATTTATTTACATGCGCGGTTAACGTTCATCGGTCTCTCTGATATTCGTTGAGCATCAATTCTACGACGTATCGTCCTTTGAATCGTCGTATCTGATAGGGTCCGTAAAAGAGGGGGCTTAATTTGTGTGCAGAATGGAGACGTCTGGGCATTGTCCTCATCCGTAGCCACGCTAAATCACCGATCTTAAATTTTACCTTGCAGAGTCTTTTCTCCTTCCTATCATTTAATCGTCTTCTCTGGGCCTTCCCCTGGGTGATTTTAGAGAGTTTCTTTTCATTCTCTCCTTCAAGGATTTCGTACGGTGTAAATGTGTTATCGTTATTAGGCAGTTTCGTAGCGCTATCGCACATCGTTCCACACATATATATCCCAATTTTCTACTGGCCGGTCCAACAGGGTTATCCGAAATTTCTCTAGAATAGATCTGATACTCCGTTCTGCTGGGTTGCTCCGAGGTAGATATGGTACATTATGCACTGGAGTGATCCCATAACGATCCAAGAACGCAATATATCTTTTCCCTGAGTAGTACGAGGCATTGTCAGATATAATTTTCTTAGGATAACTTATTTTAGACCCCATTAGTTTAATTTTCTGTATCATGACTCTTTGGGTAACCACTAAAGACATCTTGTACAACCATAAAATTCCGATTCCCCCGTGGGCTTCGCATAAGTGGTCCTGCGGCGTCTATTGCCCACAATACTTGAGAAAGGTTGACATTACGTCGACACAGAGGAGTTTGAGCGTTGTAATTAATCAGTTTGCATCTTTGACAAACAACACAGTCCTTAACTAGTTGATAGATGTCATTTCTCATGTTGGGCCCAAAAAATTCCTTCTTCAACAAGAGGTATAATGTTTTCCCCCCGGGATGGATGAGGTCAGATCGCTTGTGCCAATTCCAGACCAATTGTGTCCATTGATTCATAGGAATTACGATTCGGTTCCCTCCCCTCTTTGAACTATTCTTTATTCGAGTTAGCTTTTATTTCCTCTAACTTATTTCTACACCAATTATCTTCTCGTTGTTGAGCCAGCCAATCGAAATAACCGGGATTTTCGGTCACCAGACAACATCGGGATAATGCTTTGGGAATACAGTTCAGTTTTCCTTGCTGGTGAATTATTTCAAAATCGAAGGATTGTAATCGCAAGTTCCACTGGGCCACCCTTCGATGATGGTCTCTAAAATTCGACATCCATTTCAGGGACTGCGCATCACAGAATACTATGAAGTGGGTCCCGTCGATATAAGGGCAGATGTCTCGATAAAGCGAAGTATGGCGAGACATTCCACTCTATAGCGCTGTATTGACTCTCTGCCTCCGTCAGTGCGCAGGTGCAGTACGCTATGACATTGCGGCATCTTTCATACACTTGTGCCAACATTCCTCCGATGGCTATTTTGGAAGCATCAGTATGGACTTTGAAGGGGAGCTCGAAATTAGGTTGAGCTAATATTGGGGGCGACGTCAGTAGCAGTTTTATTCTTGAGAATGCACCTTCACATTCTGTTGTCCATGTCCAAGTACCCCTTTATGTGTTAAATGTCTCAAAGGCCAGTTTTTTTCGCTGAAGTTTGGGATAAAGGAACGATAGTATTGTATCATCCCTATAAACCGACGGATCTGTTCGATGTTACTTGGGTGCAGGTAATTTAATATTGGCTCTATGTTCTTCAAACTAGGACGCAGACCTTCTGCATGAACCCAGTAACCAAGAAATTGCACTTCAGTCTGGAAGAAGGAGGATTTATTAAAATTAACCTTGAAATTGTATTTCAAAAGGCGGGCAAATATCAAATCAAGGACCCGGTGATGAGATGTTCGGTCGACAGTCGCGACAATAATGTCGTCGACGTAGTGAAAGCACTCGGGCTCCACCGACGGGTCCAAAACCTGATCCATAAGGGCCTGAAATGCTTGGGCGGCGTTTTTGATTCCAAAGGGCATGACTTGGTAACAGAATGTTCCCAGTCCCGGAACCATAAACACTGTCTTCTCTCGTGATTCGGGGGATAACTCTACTTGCCAATAGGCGTGCCGAAGATCGAGAGTCGAAAAAACTCTGGCTCTGCTAAGTTTGCGCAGGATATGTTCCGAGGATAGTGGAAAGTAGCTCATGGGTTTAGTGATAATATTGAGCATGCATGCATCCAACACGAACCGTGGTTCTCTGGATTTATCTTTGTGAACTAGAAAGTATGGGAGCGACCATGCTGATTCGCAGCATTAGACCACTCCTTGTCTCTCCATATCCTGAACCAGTTTTCGAATGATGTTCAATGTTGCATGAGTGTAATAGTATGGCCTTACGCGAATTCGTTTCGAATCTCCGGTATCTATGACATGTTGATAATTAGGGAACTTTCCTGTGATCTGACTCATTAAAAATTTGTTTCTGTCCAAAAAGACACGCTCTGTGTTCGAAGGATGTTCTACATCATCGGCATTGGAACACTCATCTAGGGTAATTAGATTCGGAACGGTCAGTCTCAATTTCCACGTTTCTAATATGTCCATGTCCACTAACCCGTCACAGGATAATCCCGGGTGAACCCACCACCTCCAACGTAGCGGATTACACATTTTCCCGTCGATATGGGTAAGCGTGGATTGTAGTCCGTAATTCTCTTTGGTGGCCATCTGCAACTATAATGGATTTTGGGATCAGTTGATATTCTTTCACCTCCTCAATCTTGTCTGCCATCGTTTCATTGGTCAAGGGTATACTGGCTCCCGTATCAATCAGAACCTCTACTGGCTTTCCTCCCTACAGAAACTCTCCACAATCCATTTGTCGGTGGATGAATCTCGATGGTCTGCTGTTCTATGGGTTCTTGTCGTCTCAGCACCCTGAACTGAGGTAGATACTTGTTAGAGCCTTTTCCGTTGTCTTATGCGTTTTTTCTACCTGAAGACTCTTTAAATTTTCCCTTTTTGTCATCAAGACAGTTTAACCTATTGATTGTTCCCCTTCGTCGAAGGAAATAGCGTGTTTTGTAAGTCTTAGTTGTCATGTTAAGATTCGATGGTTCTAAGACTTCCTCGGTACAAGTAGTCACTATGGTCCGACAGTTATACAGTTCTCTAATATCCTCTCGAATTCTTTTTTGTTCCTTTGTATCAATGACATGATCATCCCCTCCTTCGAAATATTCGGGGTTTCCGTTCTTTTTCCTCCTGATTTTCTCTATCGTTTTCCACTCATTGACGAGGTCTCTTAATCCCCGTAGGTCATGGAACTCTGAACGTCTTATCCTCGTTTTTATTTCTTAATGCATATTATCATAAATCAATACCAGTAGTTTCTCTGTAGGAAGGGGCCATCGCAATTGTCCAATTCGATGCTCCATTTCGAATAAGAATAAATTGAAATTTTCTTAGGGTTTTTGATGACGTTTGAACATCATCTTTTTTCGGTCATTTCGTTTTGTTCTTTCCCGAATTCTCGTTTCATCCATATCTTGCTTGCAGCCCAGTCGGGCAGCTTTCTTAAGGCCGTAGCTACCCAGGCTCCTATTCCATCAGCACGAGCAACGGGATCACTAGCTTTAAAGATTCATCGTCTATGCCGAGTACAATGGCTTTGGTTTCCAAATTTGAAAAGTAATTGTTTATATCGTGACGTGATTCATAGGGTGACACAAAATGTCTCGTATTTGGTTGGGGGTCTTCTGCTTCGGCTCCGCCATCCGAGCTAGCATGCCGGTCTGATATTGCAAGTTTTGGTTTACCTCTTGTATGATATGTTGACTCACTCCCAATGAATACTGTATAAGGGCCCCATTGACAAAATCGTCTACATCATAAGTTTTCAAAATTTCAATTTCTGGTGTAGTTTGACGTAATCGTTGTAGGCGCTCGATTTTTCTTTGTAGATGCATGATCCGTCTAGGGTAGTCGTCGTCTATTTCCAACTCTAGTCGCCGGCAGACGTGAAGAACTGCCTGTTCACTCAACAAAGTGAGTAATACTCTACGTTGTACCAAAGCCGCCAATACTTTATCCATCTCCTCGATAGCTGGTCGATCCATTACTCGTTGGTTCAAGAAAAATTTCGTACTTGCCGTTGACGAGAATTTACCCCTGGTATTTTGTCTCAGTCGCCTTATCTCTTTTGAATTATAGGGTGTGGGCCGTGATATGTTAATTGTCTGTAGAAAATCCAAAAAAAACCTATTTGTAACGAAAATGTGGATAAAAGACCCCACACAAGGATCAACATAACCATAATATTGTCAGCGAGAAGTATAAAAATTAAGATTACATGAAGGGTAGTGATAAAATTCGTATAATAAATTACAACGACTAATTGGATTCGTCCCTGTTCAAAGGGGATAAATAAAAATGGAACGTGGTAGTGGTATATATAACATTTTTATTGATTTTGAATTAATATATACATATACAAATTATTTGTGGCAGGAATGGCAGGCAGAAAGATAATTTCATTTACAGAATCAAAAGAAAAATATTTAAGAGGTAAAAATAAAACGAACCTTGTGCATAAAAATAAAGAAACGCATTGCGCATCTAAATAACTCAGTGGGACATAAGAGACAATATTTTGTCTATCACTCCCACTGAAAAAAAAATATCGATCCATAGAATGAGACATCTTACTGTATTGCGTTAATTCGAAGGAACTGTCATAGTTATATCAAGCAAGAAAATGGTCGTGTAAGATGTCCAAGGATCAACATGAACCAGGCAGGAAAAAATGAGTATGCCATGGAAAAAAAAACGATACAATATTTCTTCAGAAGGGGGATGAGTTGGTAGGAGGTTCCATAGCAAAAATATATATGTTCCACTGACGGGGAAGTAGATAGGCGGCCGTGCTGCACAGGAGGCTTGTAGACGTGGAAGAGGGGCAAGAGGTGAGAAAGGAATGAACTGTAAGCAAAAAAAAATAAAAATTACAATTTTGCCAACAATTAAATGATATAACTTCCTGCGGTCGAGGCCTGGTTTTTGTGTGGCCAGTACAGCATGCGATTACCCGAAAGGTTTCGTTTTGTCCGGGAACTTGCGCGGGGTTTTCTCTGCGGGGTTTTTTAGGGATAGAGACAACTTCGTGGTTTTGGTAGTGTGTTTTTTCCTTAAGCTCCGTTTTGTGTGCCCTTTTTCTAAATTTTTTTTTTTACAACAGTTATGTCTTTCATTATCCGGTTATGTTCCTTGATAAGGCGTGTGAGCCGGTAGGATGTCGGATTTTGAAGTTCATCACTGTTGTTCGGGTTTTTTCGATGGGTAAAATTTTCTCTTTGAGCTGAGTTCTCGTTTTTAAGGGTTGGGTTTCTTTTCGCGTGATAGTTCCAGTTACCTTAGTCTTTCCTCCCTTTTCCCCTCCTTTTTTTTTCCTCGATGTTTGTACGATCACCTTTTTACGTCGGACAATGCTATTCGACTTTTGTGACTCTTAACATAATGTTCGCGATATTTTAGTCAAGTAGGTTTTTTTTATTCATTCATCTGAGTTGATTGTAGAAAAAATTTTTGATTGCAAACATTTTTTTTTTTTTTGCGAGTGCAGGATGTTGCGTACCTCTACACTCTCTACTGTATTAAAAATTTTTTTTTGTCTTTGACGTTCCACGATAGTCTTTTCTGCTATCATTTTCTCTCTTCGCAGACTCTTCCAACATCGGGTTCCCATCCCTCTACGACTTATCGGTATTCCTGATTCCAGTCTCCCATTATTTACCCTTTGACTATTGCAGCTCCCATGTCTATCGGTGTTGGTAATCCGCTACTTTTCACCTTTTGCTTTACTATTTTTTTTATAAACGGAGGTTACCGTATTGCCCCTCCTCGTTTTTTTTATAAAGGGATTACTCGACGCGTTCGGTTAGCGTCAGTTTTACAGGTTAATGATAATTTTCGCCTGGGAAATTAAAAATGTCAATTTTTTCTTCGCGTCATTTCCCCTTTTTTTCTTGGGTTATGTTTTGATTACCATTATAAGGCGAGTATCCCCATGTCTTTTGACTTCTATTGGGATGTTGCTCGTCTTAGGTTATTGTTCCCCTAGAAAATTTATGTTGATCGCTTGAGGATCTTTTTGACTATTTTATTTTTTCCCGTCAAGGCTTTTAGTAAAGCGTTCGGAGTTCGTAAGTTTACCTATTTCCGTTTATTAAAATTATTTCGTGCGTGAGTTCAATGTCTTCTCTTGTCGTCTTTTAATATTGACGCGTTTTTTAAAAATGATATCTCCCGTTTGCTTTTTCATACCTGATTATTTAAAATTCTTCTCTCTCTTTGCCGTACCTTTTACATGTTTTCTTTATAACGCGCTTTCATGAACTCTTAGATTTTGGGAAACCTTTTTTCCTTTTACAGTATAGTTTTTTCGTGTTTTAAAAATTTAATTTCTAGGAGAAATTTAAAATTTTTTTTTTTTGAAATACGATTTTCGTTAATTGTGTTTTCTTTTCCTGAGGTTCTTCATCATCGCTATTGTTAAAAGTTTCACTTTTTTTCTTTGTTGCCATTGTTCAGTCGTCGTTATATTAAAATTGCTCGTTTTCTTGGAGCAAACTTATCTTTTCCTTTCCAAGAACTCGGTAGTTCTGTCACGCAGGACGCGATATTTAAATATTTTCATTTGTTCTTGTAGGTTTGCTGTTAACTAAAAGTAGTAAGTTTAGTCAGTACCAGCTCGGTCTCGGAATCGACATCATCAGCTCCTCTCCCATCTCTGGGATATTGAGATGAATTTACAGTCATTTGATGTTAGTAACTTTTATTGTACAATCTTGGGTTAAGATTTCGTCAAACCACATCTGAGAAGCCTACGAGTTTTTTTCTTTTTTTTGATTATGTGCGGTTATCCGATATGAAGACGACCGTCACGGGTTTGCCACTTTGTTTTCTTTTGCCGATGTAGCGTTCGGCTGATCAACAGGCGTCTTCAATTCGCCTTGCTTCTTTAGTTTGTTCGGACATAGGAATGTTTGTCTCGTCGAAGATATGATGTGGATCCCATTGTCCTTTGGCTGCTTCCGTCTTACTGCTGATACAGGAGTGATGCTTTAGTTCATCGATCGACTTGGAGTGGTACTAGAACCTTTGCAATGCCTCGTACTGGTGATCAACAGTAAACTAACTCGTTCAGATGAATTTTTTTCATCAATGTTCTGATTTCGGTGATGTTTTAGAAAAACGACTCGTCCTTTTTTTGGACTTTATTTTGATTATTAACTTTTAATAATTTACTTTCTTCATGATTTTTTTAAATCCGTTTAATTGAGAGTATCTTAATTTTTTTTTTTTTCATTTCTTGATGATACTTTGTTAATACTGTTTTGTATTTTCAGGACCTCGACCATGTTGTTCCCGTCTTGCCTGATCGCCACCTCTCTTGTCGTATGTCTACCCTTTGGTCTGTATTGCCTTTCCTGTGTTATTCCTCTTAGTGTTATCCCGTCGTATTTACTCTAGCGTTATTTTGTTGCCCGTCCTTCGGATTCTCTGTGGAAGAGGTCTAATGGTTTGTTAATTATAATTTTAAGCTCTACCTTCCTCTTTTGTGGAGATGCGTATTAGAATATCACTTAATGTTTGTTTGTTTTCTAGTATCTCTTAAGAATTTATGAAAACCTATTTTTTTTTTTATTTCCAATATTTGCTTACTTTTTGCTGTCAGTTTGTCTTTATTTTTTTGCAGTACAAGCATCGCACCTCACCCTTCTATTTGTATGATCCTCAACCCTTCTTGAGAATTCCCTATTGGTTTCCACGATATCGTCCAGTTATCTCTTCTGCATTTTCGGAATTTTGACTATACCCGATGTGGACTAGGTGTACTTTCGACTTTTGTGGCTATTCCAGTTTTACCGTTAGACGGTTTCCGACCTTGGGTTGTTATCTGCTGTCTGCTTCATCTAACTATTTACTGTCAGCAATAAAGAAAATATTTATATGGATTTCTCTAGTTTTTCTTTTCTGAAACGTTGTCTGGGGATACCATATTATTAGCTCTCGTGATCTGGGGGTTAACGCTACTTCTACTTTATTAACTTTCCTTTTAATCCTTATTTTCTTGACGAGCTAGTTCTAATTAATATTAATATCTTTCTGGGTTTTGCTAATTATTGTGCCTTTTGTGTTTTCTTAAGAGTAAGTCGGGTTTTTCTTTTATTCCTACTAGAGCTCAACGTGACGGTAAACGCGACTTCTGTTTACTAGCACGTTACAATAGGCACATTTGACATCGTATTGGTGCAACAACAAGACCTTATTGGCCGCTATGACAAACAGTATTGTTAACGACTCCATCCGAATTACAGGGGAAAACGTGAGTTCGTATTCCATTCCATATGTTTGCGACGATCCAATTGCCACCAACCTGGCTTTAAATCTCGAAACCGGCCCGTCTGGATTTCACTTAATGCGGTATATCCATTTCTTTTTCAGAGACTAGGTGCTTAGAGACTAAGTCCAAGATTTGATGAAGGTGGAGAGAGTCTAATTCACTCTTCATAGCCTCTTCCCATTGGAGACGTTGAGGGGAAGTGAGTGCTTGTTCATACGACATAGGGGTCATCAAGAATATCTCTTTGAAAGTGGAGTCGGTTAAGTTGGGATGACAGAGTACAGCTCGACGCCTCTCTACCCTATCTTCCAGCCTCTGCGATCTGCGTTACTCCTGTTGAGGGGGCGCAGGGGCAGGTTGCGTTGGTAATGACAGGTCCGACTGGACGGGTGCCTTCACCGAAGAAACAGGAGAAATAGTTAATTCAGGAATGGTTGGATCTTCGTTATCTTCCGCTTCAGGGGCGAAATGTGTTGGTGGGTCCTCGACGTCGGAAGCTGGAGATAACAACGTCGGTCATTTGGCATCTCTCGCTTCATCAAGCTGAGAAGTCTCTGAATGGAGATCATAAGGAAGTTGCAGCATAGACGGAATCGAGAATAACGGTTCGGGGCACACTGACAGTTCAGGGAACGTTTTCGGAAAAAATCGAACTGATCGAGATCGTATCATTTTGTCCTCCTCAATCGAATAAATGAGATGGCCAGGTGATGACACTGGGTATCTCATGAAAATTCCACGTTTTGCATAAGCCTGGAATTTGGATTGGTGCGATCATGGCATAAAATAATAGACTAGGCACCAAAATGGTGCTCGATGTTTAAAAGTAGGTTTCTTTTCGGACCACAGCTCCTCTGGGTATATAGTTTGCTCTGTTCGGGGCAGGGAGTTCAAATTGTACGCTGCCATAGCAGCAGCAGGGTCCCAAAAAACGGTGTGGAACATTAGACGAGGCAAGTAAGACACGCATTCCGTCACAAATAGAGTGGACCGCTCTCTCAGGAACACTATTCGAATGGGGGTTCTCAGGCACGGTAAATTGCTGGCTAATTCTTTCCATCGAACAAAATTCGCTGAGCGCTGCGTTAATAAACACGGTGCTATTATCCGAACGTACATACACGAGTTTTTGTCCAGTAGATCGTTGTTACTTTTTAATCAAGTTGATCAGCGCTTGTGGTAACTCTGCTTTGATTGACACAGCACATACAAATATCTTACGAGTATGGTCATCTACTGCAATCAGAAGATATTTGTTCCCATAAACGGATGTGGGAGGCATGGGCCCTGCAGTGTCCACATGGAGAAGATGTAGAGGACGTGAGGACTGCTGAAACGTGACAGTCTTGTGAGGGGCAATGCACATCTTTGCCTCAAGAAAGGGAACACATGGCTTATCATTAGGAATGAGAGGCACCTTATCGAGACCACGAATACTTCAGTATTTGATAGCATTGGCGAGTTTTTTTGGCGATGGATGTCCCAGAGCATTATGAACATCCTGATAAGTCAATACCATAGAAAATGGTGGGAAAACTGTTTGGGAGACTGAGGGGATGTCTGATAATACAAGAAAGAATGGTAAATCCACAACAGCCTCCTGTGCAGCCACGGACACGCCCTGATCAGAAATAAGGGAATACCCATCAGGACCAAATGACAGAGAGAACCCCTGCTTAGTTAATTGTCCCATTGACACAAGGTTGAAACGCGCACAAGGAGCATAAAGCTCGTCATATAGCGTTAAAACAAATCCCACGTTTAGCAAAACACTCGCAACCCCTGTCCCAACAGCAGCAATTGTTTTTGCAGGATCTGCGATATGGATCTTTTTATGACATTTTTGGATGGATTCAAAGAACTCTTTGTCCTTGATCACATGGAAAGAGCTGCCTGTGTCAATTTTTCAGTCTCTTGTTGGAAGGCCAACACAGTTAACTGCTGGCTTCTTTTCATGCGCTTTGGCACTTGGCTTGCGAGTCTTTCGCATGGGACGTGGGGTATGCACATTTGGTGAATGTGATTTGGGTGGAGTGTGCACCACAGAGGGACCAGGGGTTACATGGAGATGCTTAGAGGGACAAACAGATCTAACATGTTCTCGGCCTCCGCAGTTAAAACAAGTTACTTCAGAAGTCCTCTGGGCTCCAGAAAAAAATTTGGGGGCTAAATTAGGTGCAGAAGTGATACTTGAAGCCGCACTGACAGGGTGATTGCGCGAACTAACGTCTTTGAATAACACACTTAGCTAATTTTGGAATGTTTCAATAGACATAGTAGGATTGGCTTGCACAGAAAGCCTTGATGCAGTATAAGTCGATGGCAAACCAGCCACCATATGGTCGATCAATATTTTATCGTCTAATCGGAGCGACACTGCCCCCACCTCTGCGCGTAGCCGCAATGCGCGCGCAACATAGGTGTTGGGGTCATCTGATTCACTAAAATATAGGGCTGAGAGAAGACGCATAATCTCAACCTCCGTTATTGAATCTGGTCTGGCATAGCGACAACTAATGGCTTCCCAGAGAGTGAATGGGTTGTCATCCGGGAGCATAACGACTATATCATCGCTAACCATGCTCAACAGGTAATGTCGCAAACGTGCCCACTCTAAACGGACTGTCGACTTGTCTGGTTCAGAAGTTGGCAAAAGGATTTTGTCCTTAACATACTTATCCAGACCTTGTCTCCAGAAACGTCAGTATGCGATATTTCCACTGATGGTAGTTGGCGCTCGTAGGCTTGGGAATGGATCGACCCTCACCAAAATAGGACTCTGCCATGCTTAGTAATATGCTATATAACCCAATAAACTAATAAACCACGCTTTGCTACTAGTGTTCAAAGGGATTAAATAAAAATAGAACGTTGTAGTAGTATATATAATATTTTTATTAATTATGAATTATTATATACATATACAAATTATTTGCGGCAGCAATGGCAGGCAGAAGGATAAATTCATTTACAGAATCAAAAGAAAAATATTTAAGAGGTAAAATTAAAACGAACTTTGTGCGTAAAAATAAATAAAGGCATGGCGCATCTCAATAATTCAGTGGGACATAAGATACAATATTTTGTCTATCACTCCCACTGAAGAAAAGAATAATGATCCATAGTATGAGACATCTTGTTGTATTGCCTTAATCGGAAAGACCTGTCATAGTTGTATCAAGCAAGAGAATGGTCGTGTAAGATGTCCAAGGATCAACATGAACCAGGCATGAAAAAATGAGTATGCCATAGAAAAAAATCGATACAATATTTTTTCAGAAAAGGGATGAGTTGGCAGGAGGTTCCATAGCAAAAATATATATGATCCACTGGCGGGGAGGTAGATAGGCGGCCATGCTGCACAGGAGGCTCGTAGAGGTGAAAGACGGGCAAGAGATGAAGAAGGAATGAACTGTAAGCAAAAAAAAAAAATAAAAATTACAATTTTGCGAACAATTAAATGATATAACTTCCTGCGGTCGAGGAAATTATCGGCGAGGGAAAGAACGTATTTGCACATCACACCGGGTTCATAAAAAAAATAAAATTTATCGACAACAATGATAAAGATATAAATCGCAACAATCAGTCCACACATTGGGAAGAAATCAAGACAGTAATTTATAACAGAATTAAATAAATATTTCTTAAAAATATAAAATATTAATTCCAGTATTAGACAAAAAAAAAATACCATTAATCCCAACTTTCCCGAACAGTCCCCTTAGAGTTAACTAAATGATGTTTGTTCTAGTAGATCAGTTAATATGAATTCTGCGAAGCCCACCTTAAACAAAGATAAGCATTTTACCTGGACACTGTTTATCTCGGTCGTACCGTCTCTAGTCTATCTTCAACTCGTCACCGACTTTCAAAACTAAGTCCAATCGGAAGAGATACAGGTGAAATAACATATTGGAAAACATTGGTCACTTTAAATAATTCTATGAGAAAAATCACATTAATTCAAACACAGTTTATAATTCAATGAAAAGGGGCTCCAGAAGGAAAAAGTACTCAGCTAGTTTCCCTTGAAAAATGGTAGATAAATGTTCGTCAAAATTTTCATCAGCGTTCGTCTAAACATCGACAAGGAGGTCAGTCTGTTCGACTATTGCGACGTTCGTTAAATACCGGGAAAGTGGATCCTTTGTCATAGATCCAAATTGTCTCGTTTTTCTTTTTTTCAAAAAATTGCCTGATTCCTTTCGATCATCGTCGAGCGAATCGAAAAATTCCATGATCTCCGGTCTTTCTACTTTCTCGATATGAGGTTTTTTTTATTCCGTTTTTTTTTTTAGCCCATTCCCTTCTTTCTTTGTTTTCGTCACCACTCCCGACTTCTCATTCTTAATAAATTCCAAACATTGTATCGGTCTTTTCCATTGTTCAAACACAGTATAACTATTAAATCTCTCTTTTGTTTAAATGACCCAATTTTACTTATCATTGCAAATTGTCTTTTCATTCAAGTTTTATAGCAAAAGAATTTTTTTTTACATTGTCGACTACAAGGGGCATTACAATCTATAAAAATAACTGAAAATGTATACATGTAAAGGGAGGAGAAAATGTCTACGTTTAAAGTGACGACAAAATGTTTAAGTATAAAGTGAGGAGAAATTGTCTACGATTAAAGTGTAGAGAAAATGTCTGTGTAATTGAAAAGAAAATATCTGCAACTAAAGTGATGAGAAAATGTCTACATGTAAAGTGAAAAGAAATGTCTAAATATAAAAGAAAGAGAAGTTGTTTACCTTTAAAATAATTAAAGAAAAATCTACATTTAAATTGAAAAGAAAATATATACAAATAGATTGAAGAGAAAATGTCTACATGCAAACTGAAAAAAAATGTCTACATATAAATTCAAGAGAAAATGTCTACATGCAAACTCAAGAAAAATGTCTACATATAAATTGAAAAGAAAATGTCCAAATGTAAACTGATGAGAAAATGTTTACTCGTAAAGTAAAGAGAAAATGTCTTCCTGTAATGTGAATATTAAATATCTACATGAATAATAAATGTTTAAATGTAAAGTTAGTTGAAAATGTATACATGTAAAGGGAGGAGAAAATGTCTACTTTTAAAGTGAAGAGAAAATGTTCACATATAATTTGAAGAAAAAATTTCTGTGTGTAAAGGGAGAAAATGTCTGTGTAAATTGAAGAGAAAATATCTACATGTAAATTTAAGAGAAAATGTCTGCAACTAAGGTGATGAATAAATGTCTACATGATAAATGAATAGAAATATTTATATTTATATTGAAGAGAAAATGTTTAGATGTAAATTGAAGTGAAAATCTTTACATGTAGAGTGAAGAGAAAAACTTTACATGTAGAGTGAAGAGAAAAACTTTACATATAATCAGAAGAAAAAATGTCTACATGTAAAGCGTAAAGAAAATGTCTACGTTTAAATTGAAAAGAAAAAGTCTACATGTAAGCTGAAGAGAAAATGTTCTCGTGTAAAGTGATAAAAAATGTCTACATGGAAAGTGAAATGAAAATGTCTACAAATAAAGTGAATAGGTCTGCATGTATAGTGTAAAGAAAATGTCTATGTGTAAAGTGACGAAAAAATATCTACATATAAATTGAAGAGAAAAAGTCTACTAGTAAATTGAAGGGAAAACTTCTACATGTTCATTGTTTTAATTCCTTGAAAAATTTTGTGCTCATTGCTATTGGTGAATTGCGTATTGAGACCATTGTTGATGCAAACACGATGGGGCTATGGTTGCAAAAACTTAGTCTTGCATTGTTGGTCATGAGGTATCTGTTGCTGGTCCGAGCATAGTGTAAATTGCGTGTTGATACCTACTGGTTCACAAACTTTTCCTTTTATTGTTGGTCGTGAGATATATATTGGTTGGTCCGTGCCAAGTGTTGTGAATTGCGTGTTGATACCATTGTTGATACCTATTGTTGGTGAAACTTTGCCTTGCATTGTTGGTCGTGGGATATTATTATGCCCTTCCATAAAAATAAATATCGATTTTTTATCGATAATTTTTATTTTTCCGAAATCTGAGATAGACTGTGGCCTTCCTCATGGTTTGGAGGTCAAGTATGCAAAATTTCATTAAGATCGGAATAAAACTGTAGATTTGCATAAGAATTAAACAAACAAAACCAGAAACAAAGTTACTTGGCGATGCCTGGGATAATTTCACATGTAGGTAAACAGAACAATCTCAAAAAATTAAATTAAATTTTGCAATATTTTAAAAATAAACACATGAAAACGCTTAGCATTAATACAGTAAAAATACTTAATGAAAATTCGAAATTTTTTTAAAAAGCCCACAATGGCTGGACCTCTCCAAAGATGCCACTGCTAGTCTAAAAAATTTCTTACTCACGTAATCTTACTTCAGATATACACATGATGTTGTTGCAATTCCCTTTTTTCTCTCGATTTCTTTTCTGAAGAAATGTCTCCCTCTCTTATCAAGTTTGTTTATTGCTTGAGCTTGGATTGCTCTTAACATTCAGTCCTTTTTTCTAGACAACGATAAAGCGTCCTGTGGAATAAGCTATTAGGGATTGACGGTTCTATTTGTGGCAGCTAGAAGCTTTTTGTAAATTACTACTAGTGACAGGAAGCGAGCCAGCTTGGAAAGGAGAACGAATCGCGGTGTTGAGATAAAAGACACCCTAGGAGGAAAGTTTACCCCAACGGCAATCAAGAGCAGCAGAAAGCTGGCTAATGTCCCTCTACCATGCAACACCTGCATTTCTTGCAGGTGGCTGCCAGATGATTTGGCATCCAATTCAAGCGTCCAGAAACAAGCTTTTAGCTTCAATTTTTATCTTTCCTCTGACCCCTAGAAATCAAGCCTTTGACGTCATAATCAATTGCTGGTTGGTCGTTTCCAAACCCCTTCTTGAATGAGGGAAATTGTAACTTTGAGAGATTCTGTGTTCTCTGGAATCCTGCACTGTCCTGAACTTTTTCCAATTCCTGCCCTCTCATGTGCGAGCATACCGAAGCGTAAGTGACGGGTTTGGATCTTTGTAATCTGACTGATAAAAACTCTTTTGCTATCTGTGTCTGGCTCACAGTCGTCTGTCATGAAAAGAACATAATAATTTGTTTATCTAAAATTCCCGATCGCTAGTCACCCTGTGAAATATTCCCACATGTAAGAGCATCGGGTCAAAGGTAGAAAAATATGAAAAGACATTGAAGAACATTAAAACGAGAAATAAAAAAAAAGATAAAGAAAGAAGAAAAGGGCCCATAGGGCTTGCGACAAATTAGGGAATAGCTGAAGTTGGAAAGGGACATGCGAAAGGTAATGAGGGAATGGTGTCTTTGCTAAGGTTAATGCTATTAGGATTGAGGGAATTGAATTTCCAAATAAGAAAAGACTGGAATTGCTTTCTTTCTTTTTTGTTATGGAAGTTACTACGAAGAATATAAAGGCTGATGGCAAATTTATGTCCGGCAAATCTGGCACATATAGTATTGCCTGTCTCACCGACATACTGTTTCTGGCATACCTTGCAATGTAACAGGTAAATTAGATTGTGAAAAGTGCAGGTGAGGTTCTGGTTACTTTTGAAAGTAAAGGAGGAAGCACTGGTGGAAATGGAGGTAGCAGGTTTAAGAAAATGGCAGACACCACAAAGCTTTTCATTGCAAGGAGAACATCCCTTAGTGGAAGTGCGTGGTTTAGTAATAACAGCATGGACCAGAATATCTTTAAAAATAGATGTCCGTCTAAAAGAAACTGTAGGTGTTCTGGTAGAATGGAATGGAGAAGAGTAGAGTTGTCAATTATATGTTGATGTTTCTTTAGGATATTTTTAATACTATTGAGGGTTGGATGATAAGGAAGAACTAACGTAGTTGTTGCCATGGCTGGAGAAGGTTTAGGATTATTGTTAGAACAGAAATTGCGGTGCCTATAGATAGAAGCGCGTATGACAGATATGGGGTAGCCTTTTGCTTTAAGGGAGTGAATAAGGGCGTTAGCATGGAAGTCCTCGTCAGACTGACTAGTGCATATTCTATGGATGCGAGTTAACTGACCTAAAGGGATGTTGTCCTTGCAAAGGCGTGGATGGCAGCTATCATAGTGTAAGTACTGGTGCCTGTCAGTGGGCTTCTTATACAGATTAGTAGACATCCAAAAAAGAAAAAGTTGTGACAGAATAATTGTGAGAAAACTTGATAGAGGGATGATGGTGTTAGAGTGGGTTATGAAAGAAAAGAGAGAGTCTTCATTATTTGGCCAGATCAGGAAAACATCGTCAATATACCGTCGCCAGACTAACAGCTTCAAGGGAGACGTGGAAAGTAGTTTGGTCTCAACCTCCCCATAAAAATGTTGGCATAGTTAGGAGCCATTTTGGAACCCATAGCAGTGCCACTGGACTTAATATAATAGTCATTGTTAAAAGTGAAGAAATTAGAAGTTAGGATGGTGGTAAGGAGAAGGCAGATCATGTCAGTAGGAGGAACTTGGAAAGGTTTATTAGCCTCGTGACTGTTGTGAACACCGTCTATACCATCATCATGAGGAATGTTAGTGTAGAGAGAAGAGACATCAAGTGTGCAGAGGAAGATGTTATTAAAATCGTAATTAGAATCATTAAGGCGCTGGATATGGGAGAGAAAATCGTTAGTGTCTTTGGTATAGGAAGGAAGACTGGGTGGGATGTGGCCTATGTGGTGGTCGACAAAAGCAGAAAGTGGCTCACAGAGGGTGTTGTTACAAGAGATGATTGGACGGCCGGGATTGCCAGGTTTATGAATCTTGGGAAAAAGGTAGAAACGACCAGGGGAACTGAACTTAGGAAGGAGGAAGAGGCGGGTTTTTTATGTATTTGGGAGGAGGATTCAAGTCGAAAGAGGATATTTTTAAGTTTGGAATTGATAGTATCAGTAGGGTCGGAGGATAGTTTCTTGTAAAACGTAATATCAGAGAGTTGTCTGTTAGCTTCGTTAATGTAGTCAGAGGTGTTCATAATAACAATAGCGCCCCCTTTGTCTGCGGGCTTTATTGTTATACCAGGGGTATTACCAAGGCGTTTGATACAAAGAAATTCGTTATTGGTGAGGTTAGGAAGAGTTGTTTTAATATTTTTAGTAACATATCCAGCGCCTTAACTAACCATATCCGGCGCCTTAACGATTCTAATTACGATTTTAAGAACGCCTTCCTCTGCACACTTGATGTCTCTTCTCTCTACACTAACATTCCTCATGATGATGGTATTGAAGCTGTTCGCAACAGTCTCGAGGCTAACAAACCTTTCCAAGTTCCTTCTACTGACACTATCTGCCTTCTCTTTAACACCATCCTAACCTCCAATTTCTTCACTTTTAACAATGACTATTATATCCAGTCCAGTGGAGTTTTCCCATTTATATTCATCACGTGACAGAGGTTTGAGTATTATTCTCTTTTAATCCATGCATTTGCTACTTATGATTCGAGCGAGAATAAAATTTCCATCGCGCTTTAAACCAAATTTCCAAAATGGCTCCTAACTATGCCAACATTTTTATGGGGGACGTTGAAACCAAACTGTTTTCCACGTCTCCCTTGAAGCCGTTAGTCTGGCTACGGTATATTGACGATGTTTTCCTGATCTGGCCACATAATGAAGACTCTCTCCTTTCTTTCATAACCCATTCTAAAACCATCCACCCCTCTATCAAGTTTTCTTACAATTATTCTGTCACAACTGTTTCTTTTTTGGATGTCTCTATCTCTATCACTAACAATAAATTGTCTACTAAATTCTATAAGAAGCCCACTGACAGGCACCAGTACTTACACTATGATAGCTGCTATCCACGCTATTTCAAGGACAACATCCTTTTAGGTCAGTTAACTCGCAGCTATAGAATATGCACTAGTCAGTCTGACAAGGACTTCCATGCTAACGCCTTTACTCACTCCCTTTAAGCAAGAGGCTACCCCAAATCTGTCATACGCGCTTCTATCAATAAGCACCGCAATTCCTGTTCTAACAACAATCCTAAACCTTCTCCAGCCATGGCCACACCTACGTTAGTTCTTCCTTATCATCCAACCCTCAATAGTATTAAAAATATCCTAAAGAAACATCAACATATCATTAACAACTCTCCTCTTCTCCATTCCATTCTACCAGAACCACCTAAAGTTTCTTTTAAACGGACATCTAATTTTAAAGATATTCTGGTCCATGCTGCTATTACTAAACTACGCACTTCCACTAAGAGATGTTCTCCTTGCAATGAAAAGCGTTGTGGCGTCTGCCATTTTATTAACCCTGCTACCTCCATTTCCAGCAGTGCTTCCTCCTTTACTGTCAAAATTAACCAAAACTTCACCTGCATTTCTCACAATCTAATTTAACTGTTACATTGCAAGTATTTCCATGATTCAATTTCGAGTTGTCACTAAAAGCCGGATATCTGCAGACTCTACCTTTGGCTACTGGGTAATTCCAAAATCTTGCACACCTGGCGGCACAAAAATTAAACACGCTCCATTTGTCACGATGCGGTAAGTGCTATGCCAGAAACAGTATGTCGGTGAGACAGGCAATACCATACGTGCCAGATTTGCCAAACATAAATTCGACATGCTTAGCAGTGCTGACACCCCTGTTGCTAAACACTTTAATTCCCCTGGCCACTCTTTACAGGCCATCAGCCTGTATATTCCTCGTAGTAACTTCCATAACAATAAACTAAGAAAGCAATTCGAGTCTTTTCTTATTTTGAAATTCAATTCCCTCACCCCTAATGGCATTAAACTTAGCAAAAGCACCATTCCATCATTACCTTTCGCATGTCTCTTTCCAACTTCAGCTATTCCTTAATTTGTCGCAAGCCTTATGGGCCCTTTTCTTCTTTCTTTATCTTATTTTTTATTTCTTCCTTTCAATGTTCTTCAATGTCCTTTCATAATATTCTACCTTTGACCCGATGCTCTTACATGTGGGACTATTTCACAGGGTGACTAGCGATCGGGAATGGTCAAGGAATTTTTATTTTTTAAACCGAGAACAGTCAGGGAATAATAAAATCGATAATTTTGAATTATGTCAATAATATTTTTTCATGACAGCCCCCCTTTTTTGTCTGCTGATAATCAGGAATAATTTTAGGAATTTTTTATCTAGGCACCCTATCATCCCTAAACGTTTTCTTAATTTCACTTTCATATGTTTCATCCTATTACATTTTTCTCGCCGCCCCCTTATTATTTCCTTTTTGTCCTCCGTCCTGTCCTATCCCAACAGTTCGTCTAATTAATCTCATTTGTTCTCTTCTTTTTTTTAGCCAATACCGTCTTACTATTCCCCATGCAATCTATATATAAACACGTCCGTTACTACAACTTTCATAACTTCAGGATAATTCTCTAATATTCTATTTATCTTTAGGGAATTATCCTTTTTTGCTTTGATAAAGGATAGGCTCTATCCGAAACGTCAGCTTTTTATTTTGATTTAGATTTTTTTTTTGTTTATTATACCTTATTTTTTATCTAGTTTGTGTTTTGAAAAAGCTATTAATTATGCGGAAGAAGAGGACGAAATTCAACTAAGATTCGCGATAGGAAATTACCCAGCTAGCATGCTTATGTAATTCCAATGTAAATTCCAATAAGTAATTCCAACCTTAGGTCCATACGTTAGACTACTGCAGAAATGGTATGCTGTCTGATGATTGGTTAACTGTTAGATCTGGGGTATACTTAACATAATCTCAACATTATTATAACGTATTTTCAACAATTTTCTAACATAACCCAAACATTAATATATTATATAGAATTCTATAGAAGATACTCCCAATGATTTCTTAACGTGATCCCGACTTTAATATAATGCTTTCACATCATTTTCCCAATGTAACCATGTTCAAATTTGAAACACATTTCTAACTTTTCTAAAAGTGGACAAAATTATATTTTGTCCAGGATGGTTTTTTCCAGGGTGTACGAAATTGGACAATTATGTTCGAAACTGATATATAGTAACTGTCATGAGAAAGCTGTATACTGCTACTTAAGTATAAAACAGAACTGAACCGGAATACTCCTTTACAGAGATATCAACTATAATTTGTATGACAACTAGAATCAGGATAATAATTTTGATATTAAAAACATATTATTAACATTTTTACCAATATACCTCCATTCACTATAAAGATATTACTTCCTCCAGCTAAATAATTATAAAGCCTATTCATAGTATTTAACTTTATATTGTCATTATGTATTGTCCTTATCTGAATCCCCTACAAAATTATGAAATTGAATAATTGCAAGTAAAATGATTAAATACGAGAAAGGATTGAATTAAACAACTTTATTTAAAACAATTTAATTCCTTTGCCTGCGGCCTCCACATTTATCTGGGGCGAATCGCAGAAAATCCTTCAGAAAGGCTGCTATAACACTTAGCGCGACTTTCTCGCCAGAATTTATTTTAGCAGCATCTGTAGAAAAAAAAATTATACATATATATAATAATTTGAAACTATACACTAAAAATTACAATAGCATACATAATAATAATAATAATTCAGATTTAAAATGAGTTTAGTCTCCTTATAATGGGGAAAATCGTGAAATAATAAAAACAAAAATTAAAATTAAAGTCACCAATCTTGAAGAAACTTGGGAGATGAAGGAAAAATCAAGGGCGTAGTCTATTGAAGATGTTGATGGTAGAATAAAAACCAGTCTATCGAGGATGTAGATAAGTTCTTGTGCAGAAAATGTTGATAGGGGAAAATGATAATCTTGAGGTACAAATGGGCTCTCTAATCCTTTCCAACATTTATTTACATAATATGGAGCACAATTTACTAAACAAATCACAACACAAACAACACAAAAATATGGATGAGATATGTAGATGACATCCTAGTCATAACAAACAAACCAATAGAAATATAAATACACCTACTAGAAGAACGATATCCTTTAAAATTTACACACAACAACATGACCAACAACCGTATCACATTTTTAGATATAAACATTATAAAAAATGAAAATATTCTAGATTTTAAGATATATGAAAATGCAACAAAAGTTAACAACATACAACATTACTTATCACAACAACCCACACACCAAAAAAATTAACACTATTAAACAATATTTACAAAGAATAAAAAATCTTACATTCCTGAAATATATTCTTACAAATTTAAAAAAACTTAAACTGAACCTATTAAAAAACAAATATTCAATAACTTTAATAGACAAAATTTTAAAAGATGCATTTACAAGCAATACAACAAAAACTATACCAATACAATATAATAATAAAATTTTCCACAAACAGAAAAAAATATTAGAACAAATACCAAACATAAAAATCATACCAAAAATAACAAATAACATTACTAAAACATTAATAACCACCACCAGCCTAAAAACAACAATCAATCAAAATAATAACAAAAATATCAATTTCAAAGAAATATGTCAAAATAATAAAGAAAAATAGAACACTAGAAATATAATTTATCAAATACCATGTAAAAATTGTGAACATATCTACACAGGTCAAAATAAACGACAATTAGAAATATGATTAAAAGAACATGAAAGAGCACTTCGCCACAAAGACAAAAACAACAATTTAGTAAATCATTGTATCAAAAAAACCACACACCAAATTGAAATAACACAAAAATCATTGGAAAAGACGACAATTATAAGATAGAATAATTAAAGAAACAATAAATATCATTACAAATTATCATTATCATGCAGGGATCAACAATACATATCTAATGACCAAGAATGCAAGGCAAAGTGTGTTCAATATAGTTAAATTTCAATTTGTAACAATGCATTGAAATCCTGTTATAGGGTTCAGTCATCAGTGAAAGGAAATGTTACATGGACGTGTCCATTCAAAAATAGGAGATGATGGTTTATTGAAAAAACTCTCTGGAGCATTATTTCATGATAGAAAAAATTTACATTGTTGCAACAAAAGATTGACAATTAGAGGTGATTACGGAACCTCTCACCTCCATTGGACTACATACATCAACTTAAAATATTTTCATGAATCCTTTTTTCTGGCCCACTCTCTATAGATAGATATTTTCTTTCGAAATTTCTTAAGATTATTGCGAGAAATCATTTTAGCACTGAAACTCTAAAGGTTTGTTTATTTTGAAAATTCTCTAAAAATGCTTTATTGTAATAATACGCATGTTTCTTAAGTACCACAAAAATTTTCATTGAGATCGTCCGATTTGTTGATTTCATAAAAAATATCTTACACGATATCATAGGAAGAATACGAGAAATCATCTTAGTACTATGTTTTTGACGAAATTTATTATCTTTGTATAAAATTTTATAAATAATATATTATAGTATATATATTATGCAGACATATTGGAAACATTTTCCTGAAGTATCACTAAAATTTCCGTTGAGATAGTCAGATTTACTGATTTTATAAACAACTCTAAGCGAACCACCTGTAACCACCGAGAGAGAAGGCCTCTACAGTGAAACGTAATATATTGTTAAATCATCTTAAATAGGACATTGTTATTCGTATTTTTACCAATGATAAGCCATAAATTTGCCCTAACTATGATGGTGTAAAAATATTATTAGTTATCATCACAGAGGCCTTCTCTCTCGGTGGTTACGTCCAACACATCCTAGGGTGTATATACTTTTCAAATAGCAGCTAGTGCCACCAGCACCCGGAAGTGATGAATAGCACATTACAAGCGCGAAAGAATAGTATATGACTTCTAGCATTCTATACTCTGTCCAAGGAAAGAAAAATTGAGCGTGTCTAATTAAATTTCCGATTTCAATTGTTAGACATCGTTGCTAAGTTAAATTCATTGCCAAATAAATTGTTACATCATCTTAGATAGTGCAAATGCACGGCTTATTATTGGTATAAATACGAATAACAAGGAACTATCAATGTGATGCAACAATGTATTCAGTTTCATTGCGGAGGCCTTCTCTCTCTCTCAGTGGTCATGCTCAAGCGCACTTCTAACACCTCTAGCTGAAAAGTATATGCACCCCTAGAAAGAAAGCCTCACAACTGAAACGTCATATATTGTTACATTGTAACGGGCAAAATATGTGAGGTTGCTTTCCTTGATCGATGTAACGCTCTCCCGTTCAGCAGTCTTCCTAAACAGGGAAATAAAAACAACAAAACTTAACAAGGCGGTTTCGAGTTCTAGTTAGCAATCCCTATGTTATTCAAGTATTCATAAACTCTTATACTTATCTTCTCCTTAATCTTTCAGAGGATAAAAGAAAGAATAAAATTAACTTAAACGATAAGTTTAATGTGTTTTGTTACAAATCAAGATTTTCGCATAGACAAATATGTATCACAAAATAACCGGGGCTTTATTGTACAATTTCTTTTGCTATCGAAATTTACAACCATATGTAGAAATCTTTCTTTGTAGTAAGATATATTATTAAGTGTCTCCACTCCAGAGTCATTATTCTTTTGCCGCCGGGCATTCAGAAAAGAAAGTGAAAAAAATATTTGTAATAAACAGTTTTAAACGATATAATTAATTGAAGATTCCAGAAACAGTCCAACACTTGGAAGTCCATCTAGATCCATCTAAGTAAGTATTTTCCGAATTGCCGGGATTAGTTATTTTAATTATCGGACATCTTCAGAGTGTTTCTTTACGACTTAAAGTCTTTTCCTTTAGCTTTATGGTCCTCCGCGAACATCTCCCAAAATCTACAGGTAAGTATTCTGAATCTACTGATTCTAAATTATCCTGTTCAATCACAGTAATGGGTATATTTTTGCTCTTCTTCGTTCATTACATCGGTCTCTTTTGTACTTCACAAGAATTAAGACTCATCGATGTGTCTCAGCAATGCCGGAACTGAGATCGCAAATCTTGGTTATGATAGACGCTCTTTCAGAAGCTCGGAGTAACGGTTTTAAACGACAGCAAGAGGGAAGGGAAAACTAAATTTCTTCACTAACAATAACAGAGGATAGAGTGGGGAGACTCAACGCCGCAAAACACACGACTTTGAGGGCCTACTGCGCTAAACTTAAAATCAACGCTTACGACACCAACTGCGTTTCTGCGCTCGGTAACACTGGTTTCGTTTCTGTGCATGACCTCGTTGAACTTAATCCGTAAAATGCCTCGTCGGGAAGCAGCTTCCTCTCGTAGGGAAAGTCGAAAAACATGAGATATAAAATATACAAAACAACATAATCGATAAAAGCCAATCATCGATAGTATGGCCCAAATACTGTGCTCAATACCGGTAGGTTTCTGGTTCATGTCTTTTTCTCATATATCTGAAGTTAGGTCAAACGTTCGCCTCATTTACGGGAACGTCAATTATCAAACGTCGTTGATAACGGCGTCAAATTCTGACCGGGTTCGTTTATCGTTGCTTTCAATCCGGATACCTTTTGCCTCATCGGTAGAAAGATGGGCAACTTGTGATGTCGAATCATCTTATGTATAAGGATTCTTTTCAGCAGTGTCCTTCCTCATCATCTTGTTTTCTCGATGGCTGCCATCGTTCTACCCCCAGTTTGTTTCTTATAATCATCATTTCCTTTCTTTAACGACCGGTAGCTCGTACAATAAATTTCATTGTTGGCGAAACATCGTTGATTTCGACCATTGTTTACCTCGTCTCATCATAAGGACCATCTACAATCTACGTCAACAATCAATTTACAATAAACAATTTCGCAATGACTCGATCGGGATCCTCTTTCAAGATACTGTTACGAGACAAAAGGGAGAGAGGGGGGAGGAAGAAAGAGTGAGGAGAAAGACAAAATTGTAACGTCAAAACTGGCCGTTACAGTCCTCCCCCACTCAACGAAGAACTTTTGTAAAAGGTTCGGGTAAAGACGACTTCTTTTAGTCTAATACGACAGCGAGCGCAAAACTTCTAAGAGGGCGCTAAGGAGAGCGCGAGTTTTCCTTTTTTTCTTTATAATCAGGGGAGGAAAACAGTAACCCCTTGGCCACTGAAGTAAATTAAAAGAGTTCAATTTGCTGTTTAAGGTACTTTATACTCTCACCGAAATCTTTTCATATCGAGGGCACTTACACTCAACTTGTAAGAGTGTTTTTTGTCTCTTACTTCTTGTACTTCATGAATATTGCTGTTTCAGAACGACAAACGGTCCGCGGTATAACACCCCTAGTTCTCTTTCCCGCGGCTACTCTCGAGTGTACCCAAACAATATCCCCATCTGGGAACTTCACTGTTTTCGCTATTTTTCTTCTTGTACGACGTTTAGTCCCACGCCAACAATATGCCTTCCGGATCAATTCTTCATGTATTTTTGGGTCGTAATCTTGATTTTCTTCATATAGATTGTCCAAGTCGGTCATTAATTGGGACGGGGTGAATAGATTCTCTTCGTTTATCGTTTCTCGCATTGTGAACAGGATTTTCGGAAGGTGCTCTTAGCAAGGCGTGCATCTTTCGTATCCCAGGATGGACGAGGGGTCCGGTGACATGCCAGTTTTTCTTTAGCCGAAGAGGGGACGTAAGTGACCCATCGTAGCTTCACTTTCTTTTGCACTACCTCATTTTTGTATTCTCCACCCCTTCTTTTGTTTTTCTTTGATTCGATGACATTGTATGTCTCCTTCTTGTTCTTTAACCCAATCAAACATGTCGGAGTTCTCCCGGATGTACAGGCTCCTAGACAAGGCATCGGGGATGTGATTGAGTTTGCCTTGTTTGTGATGGATGGTATAATCGTAACTTTGCAACTTCAAAGCCTAAAGGGTAATTCTTCCATGTTGATGCTTGAAATTATTAACCAGACGAGGGCTTGAACATCGCAATAAATGTCGAAATGGGTCCCATCAATGTAAGGTCGAAAGGTTTTTACGGCATACAATACCGCCAAACATTCCCATTCGATCACGGAATACCGACTCTCTAACGGCGTCAACGACCGGCTACAATACCCGATGATTTTCTTTTGGTTTTCAAGAGTTTGGACCAATATTCCCCCCACTGCAGTTTTGCTGGCATCAGAGTGGATTTCGAAAGGATATCTGAAGTTAGGTTGATTTAAGATGGGAGGTTCTGTGAGAATCTTTTTGATCGTGATAAAAGCTTCTGCACATTTTTGTGTCCATTTCCATTTTTGATCCTTATGGGTTAACTGACGTAGAGGGTGGTTCAATTCGCTGAACGCTGGGATGAAATTTCTATAAAATTGAATCATCCTGAGGAACCGTCTGATTTCATTGGGGTTTTTTGGTCTAGGGAAACTTAACATGGGCTCTATATTTTTCTTTGATGGTTGGAGTCCCAAAGCGTCTACTCGGTATCTTAAAAACTCTACCTCTTGTTGGAGGAACCTTGATTTTGCGTAGTTTACTTTAAGATTAAATCGCAGTAATCGTTCGAAAACCATTTTCAATATTTCGTAAAGCGTTTTTAGATCTGGAGTTCCCACTATAATGTCGTCCATATAGTAGAAACTCCAGGGTTCGATTTCAGTGGCTAGCACTAGGTCCATAAGGGATTGAAAAACTTGGGCCCCATTGCGTATTCCAAAAGGAACGACGGTGAAAGCGTAGGCCCCCAAACACAGCACAACAAAACGCAGTCTTTTCTTGGGTTTCTGGGTTGAGCTCAATCTGCCAATAAGCGGCTTTGAGGTCTAAGACCGAAAAGATTTTTGCGTGGGAGAGTTTCTGTAGAATGGTGTCTATGGGTAGAGGATAATATACCATCGGTTTTGTAACAGCATTAAGCCGACGTGCATCCAACACAAACCGATATTCCGACGAGTTCTTCTTTTTAACTAGAAAGTAAGTGAGGGACCAAGAACTTTCTACCCTTTTTACAACCTGTTGTCTTTCCATGTCACGTACGATTTCCCGAAGCGCTTCTAATTTGGCTGGTGATTGTGGAAAAGGTCTGATCTTGACAGGTGAATGTTCCCCTGTGTCGATGTAGTGTCGATAATTTGGATACCTTCCGCGAAGCAAGTTCATTCAGACTTCATTTTGAAATTTTTCAACTTCTGGAAGCTGGTTGTTGAAGTTTTATGAAAATAGCGAGCTGCTTGTTGAAATTTTCATATTTAGAGAGCTGATTTGTTGTCAGCTCCTCGTCACCTTTTCCAAGAAGAAAGAAACCAACAGCCGGATGTAATAATATAGCTCTCTAGGAGGTCCACGCTTCGATAACTGAGTCATTAATCTTTTATGAGATCCCTGCATTGATGACTGGACCAATCAAGTTCTTACTCATAATCTTTATTGTTATTTTAAATTGTAATTGGCCACCTAACCCTTACCATTTGTGGATATGAATTATTGATTTAAGGAGTTAAAATGATTAATTTAAATTTAAAATGAATGTAGTCTCTTTATAATGGGGAAAATCCTGAAATAATAAAAACAAAATTTAAGTTAAAGTCACCAATCTTAAAGAAACTTGGGAGATGAAAGAAAACTCAAGGATGTTGTTGATGATAGAAATAAGACCAGTCTATTGGAGATGTAAATGAAGTTCTTTTGCAGACACTGTTGATAGGGGAAAACGATAGTCTTGAAGTACAGATGAAAGTTTGAAAGGTTGATCCAAATTTTTGAGATAAATTTCATATTGTGAGGTTCCTGGGGATAATTATTGAAATAAGTGGTCGAATGAATAGTTAATTGTTTAAAAAGGACTGCACCAGTGGATTATATATTCCACAAAGTGTTTATGATAAATTTAAAGTTTATCTCATTCACACAAAACTAGTTTCTTTCCGCTCAAACAGGCCCGGCCTAGTGAGGAGAAAATCAAAGTACTCGAGGCAATGTTTAGCATATAAAATAGAATATTTATTAGGAACATTCAACAATTATATAAAACAGAATTTGAGATAATAAGATAAAAAAATTTAATCAATGATGTGTAAACCAATGTATCAATTGTATATCAATTTAAAGAATGAAAATCTTTAGAATAATTCAATTTGTAAAAAGAAAGACTTTATCGTTGTATCAAACAGACAATTTGTATCTCAGAAATAAATGATAGAGTACCAGAATTGACTTATGATAATTGTAATTATAAATTTTTAAGACAAGAACAGAATTTAGAAATTCTAACAATCAATTATATAGGACTATAAAAATTCTCTAGCGACTTGTCAGTCTTAACTCTTTAATAATGATAATTAAAATATAGAAATATAGAATCACTGTGCTGTATCAAATGATTTAGCAGTAAATAAATAGGTTCTTCTGACTGAGCTTAATTTAGATATTCAATTTTCTGGCAACATTATGATTAATGGCAAGACTTTATGTAAAATAACAAAATGATCAGAATGATGCAATTAAACATAAAGGGGTGATAGAATTAAACTGAGTTGTAACTTGACTCTAAAATGTAATTGTTTTTTCCACTAAAATTTTATGAATAAGAATGTTCCGTTCCCATTTTAAGTGAATAGAAATTGAATTAAAGAAAATGTGAATAATATGAATAGAATGGCCATTGAGACATTAAATTGGAATTGGGCTTTTTACCGTGTCTTCTCGAATCTGTCCGCTCTTGGATAGCACTCGCTCTCTGACTCCGTCAAAACGTCTGGAAGGGGGGGGGGACTCCTCTTCAGAAATGGCTGGTAGCTTCTCTGCTAGGCTCCTTCTTCCATGATGAAATTATATACCATTCAAGGCTGGCTTTTACTCTCAAGCTGACATTAACTTTTTAACTATTAAATTGATAGAGCTGGTTCTCAGCTAGGTGGAGTACACTTTAAAAATCTCGGCATGAAGCTAACTCAAAGAATTACGTGGTGTGAACCGTAAAAGAAAAGACTAAACTTAAACAGGAGTTAAAAATATTAATTTAGAATTTCCCATCTGAATTCATGTGAATTTCAGATAGAGGCCGAATTGGAATATAATAGAAACGTGAGTAGGTGAACCGCACACGCGGTTCCTTTAAATTCAAAACTTCTACTGACGATTCTTGTCTCTGAAACTACTGACAAAACAGATTCAGTTTCCATAACCAATCAAACGTTCGAATATACGCTAGACAACCACCAAAAGGTGATTCTTCAACCAATCAAGAACTTAGTAAAATTTTCAACTTATTTGAAACTTATCACTCACGTGACAATTAGTCACACTTGGCCATCTTCATCGTTCAAGGTTCACTCTTTGTTTGTTCCTAAAAACATTTTACCCTCCTACATCCTGTCTCCAATTCGATCCTAACAACTTTTCCAACTCTGCCAATACTCTTGGTTCCTTGAACATAAGTCAAACCAACTCTATTCTATAAGGTGTAAGTTGAATCCTTGACAATCCCCTTGCTGTTGACAGCAATTCTGGCACCGTTTAAGGGCTTCTTAAAATCGAGCAGTGATAAAATATTCAAAATATTATTTATTATTTGATTCTTTACTATCTCTGAATTCGTTCTAAATCTTTCAAAAATGCTAAACTCACGATCCTATAAACAATCTTAATGTGAATAAATTATTAAATTTGCATAATTAACGTTAATAAATTCTAAATTCTAAAACTGGCTAATTACTCATTCTCGAATCCTACAATATACCTCCCCTCGCAAGAAAAGCCTCGCCCCGAGGCGGTATCGTTACCTGAAATCCTCTGGGGGGGGTCTTGCATCTTTGCAGCATCTTCCACTGATGGAGCGGGAGAGATCGAGTCAATGCCGGTAAGGCCAACTTCTCAAATGGCAACTAGAAAACTCAATAAAAAGCTCATTTAATATTAAGTAGTAAATATTTTTTGGTTTCCTACGATCATTTTGCATAAAAGAAAATGGTTTAGTTAATCATTTTGGTTTGTATGAGTTAATTTTTTAAGTACTAAATGACCAAAGCACAATAATGAAAGATATACGTAAAGGGTATCCAAATTATCAACACTAATGTCTACCTAAGATTACTTAAACATAAAATCACTTTTGATAGGCCTTTTGTTAATTTGTGCACAACATTGAAAGTTTCTTATCACTCAGTTTAAAGTTCTTAACACATTCTAATCAGTTCTCAATCAATACATAGTTCACTGTCCATAACCTAATGAAAGTTCATTACCTTAACGTTTCAAACTTAAAAAGTTCAAACACAACACAAAGTTCACTGAAATTCATGGAATACTGAAATTCAATATTATGTTAGAGAACACAAAACAACTTATCACTCAAGAAATATTTCAAGTACTGGACAGTTTGTGGCATAAACTTGCTTCTACCTGGTGGAGATAAAGTTCTGAGGCGGGATGCTCACGTCGGCATCATCTCTTTGCTCTGGATCTCCATTAACATATTGGAATGCGGAATCGCGACCATCACCGGCATTGTCTGCGACGAGGGGGGGGGAGTCCTCGGCATCAGCGGTCGGGCGTCTTCAGTGGTTTCCTCTTGGTTCCAGCGGTGGTTTCCTGAAAGCCAACTCATTCCAATTGTCTCAGGCAATTTAAACTTTATATTAAGGAATAGAACAGAATAGAGAATAAATGGAGTAAATGTTGTATTCCCATATGTAATGTTGAATTATATGTGAGCCCTTATAAATATTTGTTAGAAGATTTCAAGATAGACAAATGAATAATAGAATGATGTATAAAATATATATGTAAGATAAGCATATTAAATGTAAGAAAACTCATAACATGTGTTTGTATATCAGAGACAATATTACATTTCTACAGAAGAAAAAGCTATCGTAACTCACTCTCTAAGATTCATAGGAGTTTCCTCGACAAGAGGACGTGGAGTTCCGCTTAAAATTTCTGGATCTCCTTCAGGATTTGTGTCATCACTCGGATGGGTGCGTTTAAAAATAGAAATTAAGGATTGAATCTTGTCTCTACAACAACGTTTGATAATTAGGAAAATTGTTACGAAGAAAATGATTAAAGATACGACGATACCCACAATCGTCCAAATAGAGAAAAAAGATTCGGAAGTTACATTGGAATCAAGAGCGTCCTCCAACTCTCGAGCTTTCTGCTGGAGAAGCTGAAGGGACATCCCATCAGTCTCTAAAGATGATTTAGCTTCTTGCTGGGTAATCATTTCCAACAAAGAAAGATTTTTATTAGGAAAATCTGAATTCGACGCATTAACAATGTGCGATATGTCAGGTACAATCAAAGAATCTGCCTTAAAAGGACTTGTTTCAATTCGACCTTGAACGAATGGAGGTAAGGGAAAACCCTTACCAAGACCTGTACATGCACGATTTAATTGGAATACTCCAGTTCCATCAAGTTTTACTAGATTTGTTATTCCGGGACTTGATTTTAACAAAGCAGGACATCTAATAGTTGGAGTAGTGCGGCCGGGGACACTATACACCCAATGACTAAAATAGTCATTGCTGAAAAACACTGGAGCGGGATTTTTGACCACTCTCTTATCACACAATTGGTTAACAACTTCATCTTCTCTCCTAAAAAGAGCATACAAACAGTGTTGTGAGGGAACTGTATAAATGGCTGAACGGAGTGAACAGACACGATTGGACGTTTCCATCTGACAGGACATGTCCTGTTCAGATAGAGGTAGAAACGATCGTCTATTTCTAGAGACTGCTAAATACGGTGCGATGGTTGAAAATAGACAAATAGATCTAATTTTGGTAACTTTTGAGGTACACTAAGAATTCTATAAAGATCAAAAGATCCTTGAGATACTACAAGTGGTAATTGAATGAAAAGTCCTAATGATTTAGGCATTGCAACGGCAATAACTGAAGCTAAACGATAAAATTGATATACAGTTTCCCAGCTAGGTGAAACAAGAAGTTCAATGTTATCTGGTAATTGTTTATCAATGAGTTTAAGAACATTGAGGAATTTATGTTCAGGTAAAAAATATGACGTGATCCGTCCTTGACTCAACATGTTAATGGCGGCTTGCAGATTCAAAACATTATATCTTAATTCCATGAGGAGCATTTTCATATGACGTAAAGTGGCGGATGCTACAGCTTGCATACCCGTCCAATTTCTTATTTGATCTATCTCTCGAGTCAAGATAGCTTCAACCTTCTGGGAAAATAGAATTTCTTGGATAGTATGATTTAAAATGGTTGCTTGATGATTTATTAGGTGAATAACTTCTTTGTTGACGGTAGCTAATTGATTTATACGAGTATTTAAAGATGAAAGATCACTTGTGGTGGCTACACCGAAAAGGGCTCTGAAAAGATCTCCGCCCAGATCTATGAGACCTCGTTTTGTTCGAAATGAAGGTAAAAGATAAGTAAAAGCTTGCATATCTCGATGGATGGCGTTGGCATTGCTCTCCACACGCTGTAGTTCGAGGAGAACATTCGGAGGGAATTGGACCGCAGCAATTTCCTTTGCTCGCCTAATTTCTCGTACAACCTCCTCGGAATCTGATAAAAGTTGTCCCAGTTCAACATCCATCACGACGGTCTACTGAGTTGCGGATAAAGTAAATTCTCCTTCCCAAACAAATACCATGCCTTTGTCAAAGGTAGGATCACTCATACAAGAAGGAAATAATATAAAAACGTACAGAAAAAGAAATTTGGCCATAACAAAATGAAATATTTTGGTTGGCAAAATATGAAAGTGTCTTCTGTAATTTCAGCAACTGTGAGAAAGGTAATAAGAGCCTTATTACTAAGTGCTGTCACCTCGTTCATCGAATGTTTATAAAGAGTTGTTTCTTTATATTTTTAGAAACAAAAGTCGTGTTCCCAGGCACATCCACTAGTAACCATAGACATTTTTAATATTTACGCAATCGCTAACTTAATTTATAGACCACATTATTTTTTAATGCATTTAAAATTTGTATTAACTGAGAAGCAGGACATTCAAACACTTAATTAAATTATAGCATCACAGGGAAGCCATGATAGAGAGGGGGGGTGGTCCAAGAACTTTAGTCGAGAACGCTATCTCTATGCATGTCCTCATATTAAGATAAAATTTAAATTATTCGGTTCTAATATGAAATTATCATTTCACAATTTTATTCGAAAACATCAATAGATCGCTGTTATATCTGTCATCATTAATGATCGGAAAACAACGTCTATAACTTGTTTAAAGAAAGAAAAGTGAGAACTTGCTACCATACTGGAGTAATATCTTTCGATATTATTATTTTTATAAACCTCTTATACAACTTTTATATTACAAGAAGTAAAGAAAGACAATAGTTGAATCATTTAGAATTGAACCTTAGAAAAGGTTATTTATTTAAAATTTATTCTGAAAATATTTATCTATAATCCTGCTTTATTTAATTTTTAACTTTATCTCTCCCACAAGGAAGTAACGTATTGTTTATCGAGGGGGATTAAGAAAAGAGGGGGACCGGGTCGGTCCTATTATTCAGGAATGGGGTGAGGTAACAGTTACTTCTCCTGCCCTATCTGGTCATTCAATTCTAAGAAACGATTGGAAACTTCTAACGGTTTAGACCTTTACGAATTTGTTTGAAACTACTAGTGGTCTGAAACTTCCATAGAGGAAGGAAAGGAAACTAAATTAACCAAGGAAGAATGCGTTTGATTTGGTAGAAATATCCTGGAAAATATTTTTCCCGGGGGTTTGAATATAAACCCTAAACCAATTTTATGAAAACACCCTGCGGTTCCTGCTTAAAATAATTAATTCATTTGCGGGAAATCATGTTGCGGTTGTAATATAACTACCTTAATTTAAAAGAAATGTGAACAAAGAAAATAATGGATACCGTGTGCGGATACAAAGAAGTTAGAAATACAGGGTAAGACAAGATTTATTTAGATTCAGAATTTTATAATGAGTGGAATAATTAGAATTTTTATTTCGGACTTTAGAATACTTTATCGTTAATTCAGCCTCCTTTAGACAATTGTATTTATCAAGGGGTGTATGATCTTGGTCATCGGGACGGTCATCTCGGCAAAGAGAAGCTTGCAGCGGCGGCGACCCATGCCTCGTCTCTCGGGAAACGTTCGAGAGGAAGCGCCCTCCGAAGCGCCCTGGCCCCGCTGTCCGCCCAAAACAAACGAACCATGGAAATGTGAGAAAGAAAACTTGGCTTGAAAATGGATTTGGAGAAACATTGAAGCCTTTATGTTTCCATGAGGGAATTATGGACAAGATTAAAAAATAAGAACTATGATAATCAACTATATTTTTATTTTTATTGTCATTAATCTTTAAAGTGAAAAGGGATTTTTGAACAAAATGAGTGGTTAAAAATTTCGACTTGATGGTTATTGAAAGGCTGTGTACAAAAAGCGGTGCACCGCTACACCACTGGTGCACCACCGCTGCACCAGGCTGAGGCAATAGATATTTCCCTTCCTTTTTTGTAAAAATTTTTATTAAATATTTTAAAAATATATTTTAAATTGAGAAAAATATTTATTTTTATTACTTTTATATCAATTGAATTAATTTATTTTTTAATTTCAAAAATGTTTAATTTTTATTAGAATTTTTTTTAGTAAAAAATGCCACATATCATAAGAACAATTTTTTCCTTCCGTTTTTTGTAAAATTGTTTGATAAATATTTTAAAAATTAGCGAAATGCACATTCTTAGCCTCAGCTTATTCAGAGGAACAACTTAAAAACATAGCAAACTCTTTATTAAAAATCTTTCACTGGCCATTACTGAATTAGCTTCCACTAAACCTAAATATTATATGATATTTCTTCAACGTAATAAACAAATTGATTTCAATAAAATTAAGCTTTGTGTCAATAATAGTATTTTATCTAGAGTCTCTTATAAATATTTAGGAATTTATTTTACCCCCTGATTTATCGTGGAGCCTTCATATAAAGAATTTAGCTATAAAATTGTCCCATATTTAGGCATTAATTATAATATTTTACTAAATTTATATTTCACCTTCATTCACACAAATTTATGTTTTGGGTTATGTTTATGGGGGTCGACTACGCTAAAAGATATTAATCTTTTAATTAAAATCCAAAACTGTTTTTTACGCATTTTGTTAAATAAGCCAGCTCTCTCTCTTCTGTCAGTTCAGAATTTAAAAATTTTAACATTTTAAAATTTGATTTACTTAATTTTGTTCAATTAGCCCTATTCCTATTTAAGATTACACATAATATATATTGTCTTAGAAATTCCCCTATATTAACTAATTCTTATTAACTATATTTTTTATTAGTTGCTCTTCATATGTTTAATTTTTTATTCATTAGTTTATACAGTTTATATATATTAATTTCAAGAGAATGGAAGATGCCCCTAGACAGGCCTCCAGATCCTTTGAGCACCTTGATATTCATAACAAATGCTCTTTTTAGAATATGATTTACTGTGCTATCAAAATGTAAATAAATGTAAAATTTATTTTGTTCAATTAGCCCTGTCCCTATGATGATGCAGATGGTGTGATGATTAGATAATCAACTACCTCAGCCTGGACCAACTGCATTAGACAGGAAGTTGGTGTTAATAAAAGTTGGTTCGCTTGAAAGCGGAAAATATCTTACTGCCATGAGTGGCATGGTAGTGAAAACTAAAACTCACGTCCTTGTTTTCTATGGACCGGTGCACCAGTGGTGTAGCGGTGCACCGCTTTTTGTACAGAGCCTTATTTAAAGTAACATGTAACAAGTAATTTCATACTTGATACTTAAATTTTCTCTTTGCGGGCTCCCTGAGAAAGGGAGGGAATTTTGGGCTTTGGACAAAATGCAGTTTTATAGTAAAGTAATTTTCATTAACTGGATGTTTTCTTTCAATCTGCAGGAATCCTTTCATAGGAATAATTATTAGAATGTTTCGAGAGAAAAATTAGTCATTAACTGTTCAGAAGAAAATAACTGACCATAACTGAAAATAAATATAGAATTGTTATAACGAGTGATTAGAATGAATATACATCAGACTTCACTGATGAACTCCAGGAGGGGGCGGCTTGAGTTCCACTCCAACCTGGGCTCATATTTCGTCAGAACGGGGTAGCTCGCTCTTCTCTCTTTCACTATAACGAGGTTTGAGGAGGGGGCGACTTCTAAAGTCATCTCTCCTACAACGACTTCAGTCTGCACTTAATTCAAAAGGGGCGCATGTCGTGTGGGACTAATTTTTTCTTTACATTTAAAAACATTTATATTTTATCACACAGTATATATATTTTATAACTAGAAAGAAATTTTTTTAATTCATAACCTGGGGCCCATGTAATCACAGTTTATGTGGATTACTCTAACCGGTGTGTAACTTCAGCAACTCACAGCGTTTCTGCTGCTACGTGGTTACGCTTCACAGGGAATTCATTTGAATTCCATCGGAAAACAGGGAATGTCCGCCTTCAACCTTAATCTTGAGAAATATTTGGCAAGAACTGGCAAGATCTGCTCTAGAATTAGGTCCGGGTGCTTTTCTTTTTATATAAGCACTATAGTCTAGGTAAGATTATATAGACAGGCATCCAATCGAAACCATGTCAATAGTTATATAAAATTAACTTCTCACTAGGGGTGTTTTACGGGGACTGCAAAACCATCAGAAATATATCATTTCACTTGGCTTACCAAAAATTTACTCATTTGGTAGGGCCATCATTAGTGGTCTACCCCGAGCAAACTTGTAAAACATTGGTCTATTAGAAATAAAGAGCACGTAAATTGTTCCCCTTATAATTGACATAAAGAAAAATTTTAGACGACTATGATTGAATGAAAGACATAAGAGACATAAATGTTTAAAATGATTGCTCTTCTAGGGTAAGTAAAGATCTTTAAATGAATTATTTCAGAAAGGAGGGATCACTTAGGGCTTTTTATTAAAACTATTAAACTGAACGAAAGCATGATCCGAATGATACGGCACTATGGGTCAAAAGCATGACTGAAAATTCTTATTTATTATTCTATCGTTGTGGTTCCCCAAAATAACAATAAGGTCGCTTTATAATACATCATTAGAAACCCTTTATTTTTAATAATTTATTAAGACCTTATAGAACTTAGAATAAGATGAACTTATGAATAAAATCGAGAATAGACCTTTAGGTAATATTTAACCCTGTGGGAAAAATGGATATTAGAAATATAATAAAAACGGGAGTAGGTGAACCGCACACGCGGTTCCTTTAAATTCAAAACTTCTACTGACGAATCTTATCTCTGAAACTACTGACAAAACAGATTCAGTTTTCATAACCAATCAAACGTTCGAATTTACGCTAGACAACCATCAAAAGGTGATTCTTCAACCAATCAAGAACTTAGTAAAATTTTCAATTTATTTGAAATTTATCACTCACGTGACAATTAGTCACACTTGGCCATCTTCATCGTTCAAGGTTCACTCTTTGTTTGTTCTTAAAAACATTTTACCCTCCTACATCTCGTCTCGAATTCGACCCTAACAACTTTTCTAACTCTGCCAATACTTTTGGGTCCTTGAACATAAGTCAAACCAACTCTATTCTATAAGGTGTAAATTGAATTTTTGACAATCCCCTTGCTGTTGACAGCAATTCTGGCACCGTTTAAGGGCTTCTAAAAATCGAGCAGAGAAAACATATTTAAAATATTTATTATTTGATTCTTTACTATCTCTGAATTCGTTCTATATGCTAAACTTACGATCCCATAAACAATACTAACGTGAATAAATTATTAAATTTGCATAATTAACGTTAATAAATTCTAAATTTTAAAACTAGCTAATTACTCATTCTCGAAATCCTACAATTTAAAAACGGTTTTTTTTTATTATTTCACGATTTTCCCTATTGTAAGGAGACTAAATTCATTTTAAATTTAAAAGTGGCTTGGAGAGCTCCATAATCTGTAGCATAACAGCCTCCGAAGATAGCGTAACGCTGAAAGGCGTCAGGCAATACATTGATTTCTACCGCATCTTTCCAGACCTGATTATTATTTTTTCTAAAGGCGTGAAGGCATCTGCAATTCATCAGAGACGTCAAAAACAGTTCACAGACTCATATTTGTCTCAGTCATCCGTCTTTGTTTGGTGTCAAACGTTTGGAGGGAAAGAATCCACTAGCAATGAACCTCATTAAGGCAATGCCAGCAACTGCCATCAATGATGGCATTATTAAACGAACAAATGAGCTGATAAGGGACATCAGACAGATTCGTGTCTGAGAATTGGCTTCAATACTGAACATCAGCACTGGCATTGTGGAGACCATATACAATAAGCTGAAATTCATCAAGATCTGTGCCATATTGGTCCCTAAGCAGCTGTCCGTGGATCATAAAACCACCCGGGTGGAAATCAAGATGACACCATCGGCAAAGAAAGTAATGTTGACTGTATTATAGGACAATAAGGGTGTCATTAATGTCGATTTTTTTGCAGGAACATCAAAAACATAAATGCACGCTACTACAGTGACATTTTGAGAACGTCCCTGAAGCTGGCACTAAGAAAAAAAGCCAACAGGACTCCCTATCAGTGGTGTTTGTTTTCTGCAAGACAATGCCAGACAACTCACAGCCAAACTTACTATGGACACGCCGTTGGAACTCAAATGGAACATCTTACCACATCCTTCATACAGCGTGGATCTCTCTCCTTGCCACTATCATCTTTTTAGACCATTGAAAAAGTTTTTGGGAGGGCCGAGGCTCAGCTCCAATGAAGTGAAAACGTGGTTTTGATATCAGCCAGAAGATTTCTACATAACCGGTATCCAGTTGCTCCTAGAACGCTGCAAAAAATTCGAACACCCCTCGTAATAATAATTTGTTCTTCTTCTGGTCATGTGCAAAGTCTTTTCTTAAATGTAGGTGTTCAAAATACACCATTGCCCATCTATGTTGCGAATACTGGGAGTTAAGGTTTCACTGCCCGCGACATAATGAATCGCGACACAGAGGGGCAGCAGTGTTGTCTGGTCCACCCTTATTGCTTATTTAGAAAAAAAAATCCTCAGTGACCTTACAGTTTTCCCTCCACAAATCGGTATTCCATAAGTCAGGTAATTCTACAAGTGGGCAATTTTTTTCCTGAAAGCCAAGATGGCAGACAGTGGCTTCCAATTGCAAATTTTTGTCAACAAAACTAAATCAAAGATGCTTATTTCGACTAAAATATGCAAAATTAATCAATTTTATAATTGCCCTAATACATACAGCCAGGTTTTGGGAAGCTTTTTAATTTATTATGGAAATCAATATGAGAATTAATATAAGCCAACCTTCTTTGAGCTGGTTATTTTCTACAAACTTCAAATTGGCAATTGATTATAGAGGCATCCTTCCCCGTATACACTGTTGCATTCAAAAACTTCATGCTAATCGTGTAACGCATGTCGTGTTCAGGTAAAGCATAGCCCATGCTAGAGGTAATTTTTTAATGAATGAGTGTCATTTTTGATCACGATTGGCAGGTGACGTGCACAGTCACAGCAAACAGGCACCTTAACAATCGAGCATAAACTTATCTGAATCAACAATTTTTTGCCTATTCGAAAAAAGATGCTAATTAGTGAAGCTTTTCGCACATCTACAAATACCGAATAATGTTCATACTACAATTCATAATCATGATCATTTTACACACGTTCGGGTGAATCAAGCTTAACAGCAAATCCACGTTTTCACACAGCAAAATCCTGATTAAGCTCAATTACAATTTTTACCACCTGATGTAGATAGTGGACTTTTAGCGATAGGCACTTTATTTCCGATCCAATCTTCTCCGATTATCAAAAAGAACTTAATATATTTCTTGTTTCAGTTCATAACCGATGTTCTTGAACAAACTTCTTTCCGCACTAATCATTCATGGCATGATGATGCAATTAATTCGTATAACTAAAACTCTTTAGCGAAGCGACGTTTTTCCGCCATTACAGCTTCACATGAGAAGGGAGTTATGGCACAACGAGCATGCGTGCCTATATCATATTAGAGAACTAACACTAACATGGATGAAAAAAGTCAGTGCTCTGTACCAATGACTTATATTATAGTTACAGTCTGAATCCATGAGAATCCATGACTTAAGTCTCTTGAGTCATGGAGTAATCAGCTGTCTGGCTGCTTTGTTTTTGAAGATTTTGGGCCCAAGAAATAATTAATTCAATACCATGTCTCAAAGTTAAACTGCGTACAACTGTACAAATAAACAAGAAAAAGAATCAGGAATCATTTTCCACAAAAATAAATCGAAAATACGTAACTAAAATGAAAATATATAACTGAAAGACAATCAAAAGGAAATTGAAATTCAAACCATGATCGAAAAAATGTTTATAAAATATAAGAAAATACTTCAAATACAAAGTAAACGAAAAGATAAACTTATTACTCCGTGATCGGTGTGTGAAAGAATTATTAATCAGTTACTCTTCTGTTTAGCCATGTCTTTTGCATTATCTTCACTCACTTTCGGCCATGACAGTTATGGGCATGGAGCTTCCCAATTTGCTTCAAGTTACAACAATAGGATTCGGAGTCTATCTTTAATATACGTCATTGGCCTGGCCTGTCTCTCGTTGGCCTCGGTCTTCGGAAGATGATGCAACAATGTATGACGTTTTCAAGTTGAGGCCTTATCTTTAGGAGGCGTTGCCCAAATTCGAAAAATTGTTGCCTCTTTCTTATAAATTTTTTAAATTTTTCCCATGAAAACTTATTGTTTTCTTCTTTTCATATTACATTCTTTCTGATTCTTTATTATCTCGATGGCGTTATTTTTGTTGCCATTTGAATTTTTTTTATTTCAAGATAAGATAGTTTATTGTGTAATTATTAAACATTTCGTAACCAAAAATTAAATTATAAATTTTATATACTAGCAGAAGTACCCGTCATTGCCCGGAATAGCTGCATTTGTAGGTAGACAAAACAATATCAAAAAATAAAATTATAACTCCCAATTGGTTAAATAATAACTCAATCAATATTACACTAAGCTAAGGGACTATCCATTCAACGAAAAATACGAAAAACAGGTATTCTGGGTGATATATTATCTTAACACTTCTTGACTTGCCTCACCACTGCGGAGCATAACCAACCAAATTATACACTAGTTTTTCTTGCACTTGACATAGAAGCTCTCATAACCTCTTGTTTTATTCGACACTTCCGTTGTTGAGATGTTTCAGATGCATGTATGCTTTTTCTTTTTTAGTTGCAGAGTTTCTCAGAACAATACTCGTTATTTCCCTTTCCTTTCCAGACACTTACATTTTTGCTAGTCGTATTGACTTTTGACAGGGAGCTCAAGGGAGACACGTGTGGCTTCTTTGCCTTATCAATAGACGCTGCCTTATTAAAGTTCTGTCACTGCATCATCATTTATGCTCATTATTAATAATTCTTGGAAACGAAAGTTTAATCATCGCATTATTAGCATCTCAGTCTACAAAATATACACATTCCCGCAGAATAGAGTCAAAGTGTAGTTTTACGATTGGTTTGTATCTGATGTGCTACCAAATAAGCTAGGTGATAACCCTGGCCTGGCTCGGACGTTTTTTTGAACTAAATTTTGCAATATCTAAAAATAAACACATGAAAACGCTTAGAATTAATACAGTAAAAATTCCTAATTAGAATTCGAAAAATAATTTTTTAAAGCCTCACAATGGATGGTTCTCTCCAAGGGTGCCACTGCTAGTCTAATTTCCTACTCACGTAATCTTACTTTCCATGTACAGTTGTTGTCAATGCAACTCCAACTCTTCTCTCGATGTCTTGAAGCAAAACTTGGCCATTTGTGCAGTTTATCGGTCGCCAATTCTTTTATTTACCTGCTTACCATTTCCTCAATACAGCTCGGAGCTAAATCAGTGCTTCCTTTCTGGTCTATCTACTCTTTCTTAGTAAGTTGCTAACTCTCTATTATCTCCAGTTACTGATCATTTTTTTAAAGATTTTCAAGAAATTGTTAAGTACTAGGAACTCTCTTTTCTATGAAAAGCCTGAATAAAATAAATTCTATGCATTGTTGGAAATTGAAAACTTGGGAGAGCAAAAACCTATCACCACTTCCACGCGGTGTCTCCTAGATAACCAACTAACTGTGCAGGTCATTGATGTCAAGTGTTGCAACATATTGATCGAGGTACAATTCGGTCCCATCAAATGGCAGTGGAAAATTGAAATTTAGATAATGCTAGGGCGTCCCCCGTCGAAGACGCGTGCTGTGTCCGCCAAAGCGACGCGAGAAACTTGCAAGGGCTACCCACTCAAGAACGTAGAAATCTAAAGAAACGAGTCCGCCTTAGACTTGGAACAATTAATATTGGAACTATTACTGGAAGAAGCCGCGAATTGTCAGCCATTCTGAAAAACCACTATGTCAAAATTGCTTGCGTCCAAGAGAAAAAATGGAGCGGAGCAAAAACAAGGGATATTGGGGAAAGTTACAGGCTCCATTATAATGGTAAATAGAAAACCCAAAATGGTGTGAGTATAGTGTTCACCTCAAATCTCAAATTAGCGTTGTGGCAGTCAAACGTGTATCGGATGGCCTCATGTCAATCGAAATCGACTCTTGAAACGTACCCTTACGGGTTGTCTCCTGCTATGCTCCCCAAACGGGATGCTCTGATGGGACCAAGAATGAGTTCTGGAATCAACTCGAAGATCATCTCCGATCAGTGCGAGTTGAAGAATACCTTGTTATCAGAGGCGACCTAAATGGCAATGTCGGGACCAAGAGAGAGGGCTATGAACATAGGTGAACACGGTTTCGGAACAATAAACGATGATGGTAATAGAATCCTGGATTTTGCAGAGGGTCACAACCTTGCTGCGACCAACACTTTATTCAAAAATCGCCTGATCACCTACGCCAGTGGTGGAAATTATACACAAGTCGATTACTGGCTGACGCCCAGGAACAACATGAAGTTTGTATCAAACACAAAGGTCATATCCTCTGAAAACGTTGCTCTACAATCTCTACTAGATATGCTACACACTTAGTGCTTGATATGCACTTGGATATCGGACAGCATCGGCACCCACCCAAGACTGGGTCAGCTCATATTAGATAGTGGAGGCTGTCTAAACATAAAGAACCGATTCAGTACCAAACTTGACCAGCTAGATTTTGACTCTGATCAACCAGTGAGAGAAATATGGAACAGCTTGACAGAAAAAATACACAGCAATGCCCGTGATACGCTTGGACGAACCAAACCCGGGACGCGATATATAAAGAAACACGTCTGGCGGTGGGATGCAGAGGTGCAAAGGAACGTCAAAAAAAAGAAAATCGCATTAAATAGGTGGCGCCAAACGTAAAACGATTTATATTATCAGCGATATAAAACCAGCAGGTCAGCAGCAAAGAGGGCAGCAGCGAAATCGGCTCATAATGACCAACTATATACCGAGGGACTCATGGGAGGGGGTGAATAAAATCTATTGCCTCGCAAGTGCACGACACCGCTCAACGCAAGACATCGGCCAGATCGAAAACATCAAGAGCGATGACTACCAGGTCATGCAAGATCCGTCCGCTGTTCTAAGGCGATGGAGCGACCACTTATTGGTGATTATTAACCAAGAGTTTCCGCATCCATCGATCACGCGCGTTCGCCCCTGTTCCTGGGCCTGTCCTGCCCATTCCAAACTCCGAGGTGGAATTGGCAATAAAGAAAATAAAAAATGGAAAAGCAACCAGGCTTGACGACGTTTCAGTCGAAGTATGGAAGTTTTTTGGTCGACGTGGAGCTGTGATCCTAACTTAACTCCTCAATAAAATCACCAACAATAGAGAAATTCCCCAAATCTGGCAGACCAGCACCACGGTACCCATCTGGAAGAACAAAGGGGATGTGACTGAGCGTGCCAACTATCGCCTTATTCGCCTATTATACCATAATTTGAAGATTTTCGAAAGTATAACCGATGACCGTATTCTGAAGATTGTAAATATTACCCCAAACCAATGTGGTTTTGTGAAAGGTTGTGGCACCAGTGACGCTATCCATGCTGCTAGCCTTCTTTTGGAAAAGTACAGGGCGAAGAACAGTAGAGTGCATATGGCTTTCCTAGACCTAGAAAAAGCTTTCAATAGGGTGCCTCACGATCTTATCTGACACTCACTCAGATCGCATGGAGTCTCCGAAATTTACATCGAATGGATACAACTACTATATAAAGGAGTCACCCGTTCAGTCCGATGTGTGGATGGCTTATCACCACCCTTCCCAATCACTGTTAGAGTCTACCAGGGATCGGCCCTATTGGCTTACCTCTGGAAAATCCTATATGCCGATGACATACACCTGGCAAATTATGACAGACAAAAGGTCCAAGAGAACATCCGTCTCTGGAAAACCCTTCTGGAGGGATATGGCTTGCGGCTTAACCTTTTCCCAGCCAGCTATTTTCTTGAGAAAATGATTCTTCTTACAGAGGGATAGAAAATATTTTTTAAAAAATTCAATAACTGATATACTGCTTTAAAATTTTAAATTTGTGATCTTGAATATAATTGCTTTTGATTAGTAATTTTTTGATCGATTAAAAGTAATGGTTTTTTTTTAAACAATACATTAAAATGTATAATAAAATTTTCTATTTGAAAAACTTGGTTTTAATCCTTTTTTAAAAAATTACAAATGTTATAATTTCGTATTTGAAAAAAAACAAAATTTAGGGAGAAATCTTATCTAAATAAAGCAAAAAAATTTTTTTTAATATCTTCATTTGTTTTTTTTTAACGATTTTTTATATAACTGAATGTAGAATATTTTTACTTTTTTTTCAAATACCTACGTAATTTGTTGTTAAATGGGTCACACCTGCCTGACAATAGCCAGAAAATCACATAATAGGATTTTAATCTCTTTCTTTGATAAAGCATAGATGTGGCCTTATCTAACTTCCTCATATTCTGAGAAGTGATCAATCTCAAATGACGTCATCAAGAAACGATCCTGATAGCAGTGGTTTAAATTTTTTTGAAATAACTTATGAATAAAATGTAATTTACGAATAAAAAAATTTAAAACATAAATAAAAGGTATCATTTTAATATAATTCAATCATTAAATGGTTTAAATGTGCCCTGGAATTTTTTAATAAATTCGTAATTTTAGATGTTGCTAAGTTTCTCCATACACAAGCTTTTAATATTTCGAATATTATTGATTATAAATAAATTTGGGGTATATAATTTATTAGCAGTTAATTACAAAGCTTTCAAGAATTCAACAAAAGCAGTTTGAAGTTTTTATCGATAATAGAAAATTTCTTATAAGCATTTTTTATAGTCATGATTTCAGCCCTCCCCCCCTCCTTTGACAACACCTGTGGAAAATCATTTTTATTATATTTTCTCATTTAATTTTAAAAATTTTAAGGGATATACTAGTAGTAATGTGCATCTGAAAAAAAATAAAAAAAAATTAGCAATTTATCTGTAATAGAATTTCAGTTATATGCATTTAAATTTTGTAATGTGTTATATGGAACTGACATGGCTACAAGTGGCCTGATTAGGCCACCTCCGCTGGGAAAAGGTTAACACAAAGAAGACCGAATACCTGGAGGGGGCCCTCAAACCGATGGCATCATCAGTGTTGATGGTGAAGAGTTGAAGAAGATGGAAGAATTCCGATACCTTGGTTCAGTCATCAGCTATGACGTGACTATCACCTTTGACGTCCGTACGCAAATAAAGGCAGCCTGGGTGAAAGGGCGCCAGGTTACTGGGGTCCTCTGTGACAAAATGGCTCCGAATGTTGGCCGGTCTCAGCATAATGGAGATGTGTATGCTCTGATGGAGCCTGGGAATCACAAAAAGGGACCATGTTCAGAATGAGAACGTACGAAAGCGACTAGGATTGGCCCCAATCAAGGACAAAACGGCTTGAATCCCGCCTACGATGGTGTGTGCATGTGATCCGGAGTGCAGAGGACTCGGTGGCCAAGACAGCTATGAACATCGACCGTGGTGGATGCCGACCCTGACGAAGGAAACGGTAGCTGGACAGAATTACAGAAGACTTAAAGATTGCCAGCGCATAACCGGATTACGGCTTGGATATCACCAAATGGAAACAACTTTGCCGCAGAGCGGACCCTGCAATAGCAGGAATAACGCAAGGATGAAGAATAAGTGTTTAGATGAAAATTGACCGATTAAGCTTTCATCGACAAGATAATTCTTGAATAGTCAAATTTAAAAAAAATATAAAAATTAGATGCGTAAAAAATGAATTCATTGTTTAGGGTCCTTGTGAAAAGAGAAGAACGAAATGCCTTCCACCTCCTTCATTTTGGCAACACGCTATTGCACACTTGCAAACCATTTGAACAATAAAACTTCAATTTTAATTACTCTAAATTCATTTCATCAAGATGTAAGCAGTACGAACTTCAATTTTATTCCGAAATGGCTCTCTTGAGTTCCACGAAATTACCTAATAATGCCTCAATCAAACCGAAATTTGCATGATTCATTTGCTAAACGCGCCACTTCGCCTCTGGATGACGTCACAGCACGCAAGGATCTTTTTATTCTAATAACCTTGGTCCGGCCCAGGTGATTTATAGGGATCAAAGGTTTTAATTGCCCAAATGACCCTAGAACGAGTAATTACTTCACCCGCAGCAGCCCACCTGATCATATAGTCAAGATACACCGATCCAATGGACAAATGAGCTCAGAGCCTGGGAAGTGAGTTGCAATAAGAGTCTCAAAGACTTCTCTACTGTTACTGATGAATTCATCATTAGATTTCTTAGGTGCATCCTAAGAGTTTATAGAGTCTGGCTCCTTCCTCAATCTTTTGAAATGATTCACAGAGCTTCCTCCGTGAAGTACGTTTAGCTGATCTAACAGCTTTATGATAATCAGCGAGGGCATTTTTATAAACCTGCCACTCGTTAGCCTTTTTAGGTTTATTAAAAAGCTTTCTTATTCTTTGTCTCTGTAGAGAGAGATCTTGGTTCCACCAAGCACAGTGGGATCTACATCTCTTCCTCAGCAGAGGACAGTTGTTATGACACGATTGTCCCAGGGCCTGCAGTAACCCATTTACACAAAGCTCCAAGTCAACAGCATCGTTGATTCTGGTTGGAAGACTGAAAATCGCGGAAAGAACGTCCTCGCGATATTGAACCCAATTATTCCGCTGAAGATCTCTAAATGTTCTATCCCCATGTGTACCAGTAATGAAAGAAAAGTGGATAAGTTGATGGTCCGCAATGGAAGGTTTCTCATCTACATGCCATTTTCTAATCCATGTCCGCAAAGTGGAACAACCAAAAGTAACATCAATCACTTCCCTTCTTACTGCAGTAATGAAGGTTGGCTTATTACCTTGATTAAATATATCTAAGTTATTCTCTAGGATAAAATCAAAAAGAAGTTTACTCTGAGATTTGTGTCGGTACTGCCCCACAAGGTGTGGTGAGCATTGGCATCACATCAAACGACGATCGTCACCTTGTGAGAAGTCGATGTTTCCCTTATTCTCTTGATATCATCATTGATGAGAGAAGTTTCCTCGTATGGAAGGTAAACATAGACAAACATTATGTCACAATCTAGACCGTCGAAACGAAGGGTCATTTTTGCCTCCGCTAAGTCTCTAGAACACAATTGATACATAGGAAGTGCGATAATACTGTTTTTAATCAGCAGACAAGCACGGGAAGATGAACATTTAAAATCATAAATTAGTTTACCTCCACAGTTAGACAAACCTCAGATTTCGCCCTTGAAAATCCAGGGCTCCTGAATCAGAGCGATTTGTATGTCCTCAGATTGGAAAATGTTGCTCAGATTGGCGATGGCCAATTTCTTATGCTGAAGATATGCGTGCAGGCAATTCAGCATTAGATGGTGTCTTATCAGGTGGTTTCCTTATAACATCAGCTTCGATCTGGGACAGTCCAATGTACTAAAGCCATTTCCTGTCTCTCAGAATCCTCGCATCCAGTTCAGGGATGTATAATATAATGGTTACTCCTTGATCCTCAAGTTTGAGGTTAAGGATGCCCTAATGTGTAGGCGATATGTCCTTATTCTGGATATTAATCCTTTTCAGCATATCCATACCAGAATATTTCTTGAACACGACTGGAAGTTTCAAAATAATCTTGGTGGTTTTGACGATTCTCTTCGCCTTACCAACCAAGAGAACCTGTACTTCCCAGGGAGTGATACGCTTGACTATAATAGTCAGCCAATCAGCTGTGTCTTGGTCGGCACAGAGTAAAATCATAGCTCCGGCCTCCAGCCGACAGTATTTAAATTGGAGTCCTGTGCCAGATGGCATTTCTCCCATATAATTCATCGGTAGCCTTGGAAAGCTTCTAACTGCTGCTCATTGAGCTACTTGTCTGGATAGCCTTCCAAAGATACTGCCATTTTGGTTGATGTTAGAGCTTCGCAAAAATTCCCAGTTTTGGGTCTTTTGCGAAGCTTCTTACCATCTGATGAAGGAGAGTTACCCACTGTTCGTGGTCTTTTAGTCGGAGTATGCACCTGCCTATCAGATGGCTGAGGGTCGACTTTAGGCGTTGTGGTCTTAGTGCTCTCCAACCTTTTCTTTCTGGATATACGGCATTTAGCCACCCCAGAAAGTGATTTGGATAGAGGTTTGCCGCTGCCCTCACCCGAGGTCTCCTGCTCTGCAGTAGGTGGCGCCTCAGGTTTGGGTGTGGTAAACTTATCGGTTTCAAATGATTCAACTGAGGTCATTACAACCTCAGTGGTGGCACCTGTAATGTAGTGATTCCCTGATAAGTCCTCAGGTAAGGTAAAATTCTTACTTTCCATAAGTGGTAGTAGGAACGCAGGATTTACAGACCATCGCGAGAGTGCCTGCATGCCGGGATAAGGCAAAATACTCCTGAATGTCGTCGGATAGACAGGAGGCTCCGTGAGAGACACTTTAACTGAAGAGCCATCCACCTATCGGCACGGGTCGCATGACACATCGGGTTCGGTAGTTGGTCTGCGTCCCCTTATTGGTTATTCGAGGAGTTTAACAACCTAGGATTACCGGCTCTCTGCCACCTGTCGACCACCCAATAGCCACTCAAGCCTTGCACAAGGCATGTGCTACTAAACGATAACCATTATTATTATTTAATCGTTATATTTACTGATGGCACGTTGTACGAGTTGTTTGATATATTACATGCCATATCTTAGCAATGAAAGTTCCAATGGTACCATATGGTATCATATATCAAAATTAGGGCACGTTCTGCTAATCCCATAACCATTATCATTATTTACTGGTTATATTCACTCCTAACACGTTGTTACGAGTGCTGATATATTGCATGCCATATCTTAGCATTGGTAGTTCCATTTGGTACCATTGAAACACCTACTACTGAATATTTCACACAAATATTATTTACGCGTTATATTCAGACATGAGACCTGCTTGCACGTACACGTGCTATTAGAGCGTACTTGCTATCACTAGCTACTTTTATAAATTCGTTCATGATATGTTGCGACGATTTCTTTGATATATTACATGCCATATCTGGTTATAGGAAGTTTTTAAGGGGGTATCCTAATGGTACCATTAAAGCACGTGCCATTATAGTACGTACTTATTCTGGATATCTCACATTCGTACTTGTTTGTGCTCTGTTCCATATTAATGGATTGGTGAAAGCAGACTTTGAAAAAGTAAACTCGTTTTAAGTTGTCGTAATAAATACTAAGCTTCCCAGAAATAAAAAAATTCTCTTGATGTAGAGACCGAACTGCCCTTTCAATAATCGTCAAACACGTGCATCCTGCACGCGCAGCATCTCGTTAACGTTAGGAGTACGCGCAGAGCCGAACACATGTATGTTCTCAACACGCGTTTTCCCGACTGCGAGGATAATTCGTGTCTTCCAGGAATTCAATACATGCAGTCTTTCTATTGCAATGCAATGAATTGTGGGATTGTCTACAACGGACGGATGGACAGCTGGACAAACCGATCACATAAGCACATTTCTTTATAATGAAAATGTGCTAAAAACACAAATTTATTTCTTGGAAATATCCCCAAGACGTTTCCCTCCGAGTTTCGTTTCTTTATCTATATTACCTGCTAAGTTGGATCAAACTATGAAAAAAAATTTTTAAAACTCCTGCGAAAATCGATTTTTTCTCAGTTTTCGCACCCTTAAAATTCGAACATCAAAGATCGAGGAATCCTTCCTGCAAAATTTTGAAGAGCTAAGTTCCATGGGGACGACCGAACGTGCAACTCCTTTCTGCCCCCCTAGGAGGGCAGGAGGGCCGAAATTCGTGAAACCCAGTCTTAGCTGGTTCTTACGCTATCCGACCTATGACCCCATCGACTTTCGAGTGGGTGGCCTGAGTAGATTTTGCTGTGCGATGATGAGTCACTGATTCAGTCAGTGGATGTCCTCGTTTCTACACAGGGTGATTCAAATCGTGTGTAAAATAATTAAAGGGATATTATAGAGGTCAAGGTAAACACAAAAGGTCCTATTAACATGGGCCCAAATTTTATTTCTTCTAGAGTTACAAGAAATGCTCAAATTGGCCGGTTTGAGCCTGAATACAGATATTGCATCGTCGAATAATTGACTCGTATACCTATGTCATTACGTCATGATAACTTCTAATTTCGTCAGCTGATGCTATTGACCTGGCTACTAATTGTGCCCGTGTGTCTGCCTGTGAGACTGTATACTATTTGTTTCAGATGTCCCCACAGAGAGTAGTCCATGCTATGGATTAAGGTTTATTGGATCTAATCTATTTGTTCGGGAAGTGCATATTACAGTTTTTGCAGATTGCTAAAATGCGATTTCGAATTGGTAAAATGCGATTTAAGAAATAAAAAATGAGTTGAAATTCAAATATTATGCGGCAAAATGATAGATTGCAATAGCTCCGTACTTGTAAAAAGAGTTCGATAAATGTGGCTAAGTTTGTTTCTGGCATATCTCTGGTTTTTGTGTAAATTAAAAACAATGTAATTAACAAGAACTTTTTTAACAAAAAATGAATCGACTTCATGGGTCAGAAACCTTCTCAGAAAAATATTCAGTCGAATAGCGAAAAACTTATCCAAATCGAATCAGTAGCTTGAGAGAAAATCGCAAACGTACATACATACGGGTATATACGGGTCAAACAGAGAACCTCCTTTTTGAGGTCGATAAAAAAAATCTACCCAGAAAAATATTCATGGGTCAAACAGAGAACCACCTTTTTTTATTATTATTATGAAAAGCTATTATTTCACTTGAAATTATTAGAGTGTTCGGTCAAATATTATATATAATCAATATTAAACCAACTTCCCTGGAAGCTAAAGAGCTGAAACTTGATACACATGCGCAAGACTGATGAAAATATATGTTAAATTTTTTTTTTCAAATCGGTTCACTGTTTCGTGTTCTAATGGTACTAATTCATTACTGCGTGCTGTCCAATTGCCACAACAAAGGATTCGTTATGACTAAGATTAAATGTCTCCGTTGTTT
>JAHWFO010011831.1:2955032-2973815 GCA_023313115.1 Rhysida immarginata | reverse complement strand
ATCGTCACAATAAGAGAAACGATTTTCCCGCACGCCTGGCCGTTACAATAAGCTACGTGTGTAATATAGAAAATGTTATTTTACTGTAATAATAAAAATTTTATAATGAATGAAGTAGAACAAAATTGGATAGCATTAATATAAATAAAATAGAACAGGAAAGTGAAATTAAATTTTACAGTAAATTAATGTTTTTTAGTTGTCTTTAGTAGGTGAAACATCGTTTACTATTTGTTAAACGCTATTAACATTTAGTAACACCAGGGATGGATGAAAGTACATCTTCCATCCATCCCTGGTATCACTATGTGGTGCTTTTTTGATTTTGAACCTATATTTTTTATTTCTGAAAGCACATTTTTTATTTCTGAAAACATTTTTCTTGGCATTCAATCGTTCTTGCAGAAACTTTATCCAGTAGTTGGCCATTGTAATGCCCGCCAACATATTTACATTAAAACTTAGCTGGAAATGTCTGCATTCAGGTTCAAGGAAGCCGCTTTGAACATATCTTGTAACTTGAAAAGAAAAAAAAATTGGACACATGTAATAGGACTTTTTGTGTTTACCTTGACCTTTATAATGTCCACTTAAAGTTCTTTACACACGATTTGAAGTTTATTTTTTTAAAAGTCGAACCTCTCTTGAATAAGAAATGATATAACGACTTTTTCCACCTTTTCTTTGGTCCCAACCTAAATAAACATCTAAGTATTAACCATATTTTCTTAGAACAAACAATTGTTTTGGGAGTGGCTAATGATTTCGTTAAAGGAAGTTCAACTGTATCAAGTTATGGTTATTTGTCGTGGGTCGGAAATTTTTTTTCTGTGGTCAATAAACAGCCCTATAAAATTTCAAAAAGTGGGATAATATCTTTTTGGAATCCGCATATGATACTAAACAACTATCCACAGCATAGTTGAGAGATCACTATCAGCCCTACCAGGTGGTAAAGCGAGATTATTGTTCAAAATTTCGCATGGTTGCCACAATAGAGCAGCGAGCTATAAGGCAGGCCTACTTTATGTTTGTTGGCTATGGCTGAGGAGACTCCTATAAATTTAAGATTTTTTTTTCTTGACCCTATTTTGATGAAATAAAGCCTATATGTTGGCTCAAGCTAAGCTTAAGTTACCTATGAAAACCCCATGAAAATTCGTCAAGTAGTTCTGGAGAATAGCGTGGTCAAACATAAATATACAGACAAAATTGTTAAAATCATCTTATTATATTTGTTACACTCCATATATCATCCGATATTCCTATTTTTCAAGGTACAGACATGACAATTCATACAAATTTATTATATGTATAGAAGATAGATGAGTAGCATGTTGGAAAAGGTTTCAAAACGAAGCAAACTTTTCAAACCGGAATACCTAAAAGCACCATACAAGATTACGAGGTGCCTTGAAGATAGCCATGTGGACTTCGCGATATCCGGATCCTTTCATCAATCCGTGAAAACAGAATTGTGATTCATCAGACCAACAACCCGTTTCCAGTCTTCCAAGATCTACGTAACATGTCGATACATTTTGTCTGGCGTTCATGCAGTGTTAGCAGTGCTACTCTCATGTTACCATGAGCATTATCCAGCTGAAAGACCTCATCATTGCGGTGCTACAACATGAACTCCATGAAATGTGTAAAATCATCCAGCACCTCAGTATACCAGAAACCGGTCAGAGTGTGTCTAGGAAACTCAAAACCTCAAAATTTTGCTATTTTGCTTTGGAAAGGAATTTCCAGAAAATCTAAAGGTGGCATCCGTTTCTCGATATCTCGTATCGTTCTCGCGTTCTCGCGAAATTTATATTATAAAAATGAGTACGATGTTGACAAAGGTTCTAAAAAGATTCAAAGCATACATGAGTACAGAGTGATTTGAAGACTATAGCGTTTGGGCTAAAAACGAATCCTTCTTTCAGCCTTTTAAAATGGAATTGTGATCCAACATAATAAACAACCCGTTTCCAGTCTTCTGAGATCTACATATCTTCTGATATATAAAATGCTAAATCCTCCTGCTCCGTGCCCGTTTCCACAGTAACGAGCAACAATTTAAGTTTCATTGTTTCCAGCAAATGAAAAAACACTGATTGTTAAAATCCAAAAATCGCAGCCGACGAAAAAGACTAATAAAAAATCTTATATTTTTTATAGGCTACGGTTAAAAAATATATTGTCGTCATAGATTTAACTATACACATTTATTGAAATTTAAAAAAACAGCACACTAAACAAATCAATAAATCAAATTAAATCCTTAGTAAGGATTAAGCAGGTGGTGGCCTTACAGTATAACAGAGGGACATCAGGAGTTCCAACTTGTTTCGCCATTTATTCCCAGCTTTGTCAAGGATATACACAGCAAGAGGCATGCAAGCCTTTATATACAGAACAGTGGTACAAATTATGCATATACATGAACCAATAGGATACAAAAGAATTAAAGAGGAAATAATAGCCAACAGGATAAATAGAAAAAAAAGCAGATTTTTGAAATATAATGGCCAATAGAAAAAAGGGGTGTAAACGCTAATTTTTTAAAAATTATACAAAAAGAAAATATACAAAGGAATGCTGCGCGTTTACGCGGACCGAAAAGAGAACAATTCCGGTTGTCTGGGGACAAGAGGATTTACAGAAAAATAAACAGGCAAGAAATAACAAAATACAAAGGAAAACAAAAACCATAATAAAGAAACTGAGAAAAAAGGAGATCATAATAGATCGGATAAAGAGTTAAGTATTGCATATACTTTAAAGTCTGTTTGATAATTGAGAAACAGGTGGGGAGAGGACTTCTTGGCCTTGAATATCTCGATCGCTTCGAGGGTAGCAGTTTTTTCTGGCTTGTTGCAGATATGTAGGACAGACATAACATCTTCTTGCGTCTTTAAAGCGTGTCCGGAATCTTCGAGGTGGTTTGCGTAGTGGGAAGTACGATCTCGTTTTCTATATGAATCAATGTGTTCTTTGAATCGTACTGTAAAATTGCGGGTCGATAATCCTACATAAAATCTGTCGCAAAACGCACAATTCAGGCGATAAACTCCGGATTGGGAAAATTTGTCTGTGGTGACGGCGGCGGATGGGTTCAGGATGCAGGCTGATGGTGAAGCAGTACGAAAAGATATTCGAAGGCCAAGAGACGACAGGAAGTTAGAGAGCTGGGAGAAACTAGGGCCCAGATACAATACGGACGTCCATTTCTTGGGAAGGGGCGAAACAAAAGGGGAGGGGGAGAGGAGGGCCCGTCTGCGGCAGTGAAGAATACGGGAATTCAGTACGGAATTTAACTATTCTATATTACGAAATTCAGTACATGTATACGAATTTTGAATTTGATCAACAATTCAAGTCACAAGTACGTAATATTAGTTTTTACACTTTACAATATTCGCTATATAAGAATAAATTTTCAGCTGAATGAATTAATGAAAAGTAAGAATTCATAAATTAAAAAAATAAAAAAATCAAATCGAAAAAAATCAGAAGTACATAACATTTTTTTTCATATTTAACTGACTTCAAAAAAAAGAGGTTCTCTGTTTGACCCGTATATTTCCGTATGTATATATGTTCGCGATTTTCTCGAAAACTACTGATACGATTTAGATAGGGTTTTCGCTCTTCGATTGAATATTTCTCTAGGAAGATTTTTAACTATTCAAATAAGCTATGTAAAAAGGGTTTTTATTTAAAACCCTTCTTTTATCATGTTTTATTATTATAATATCTCGTCAACAATATGGCATATTTTTGTAACAATAAAAAACGGATGATTTGAATCGTCGAACTACCGAATCCTTTGTTGTGGCTGTTAGACAGTACGTAGTACTGGATTAGTACCATTAGAACACGAAACATAAACCGATTTGAAAAAACAAAAATTTACCATGTATTTGCATTGGTCCTGCGCATGTGTACTAAGTTTCAGCTCTCTAGCTTCTAGGGAGATTGGTTTAATATTGATTTTAGTATTTGACCTAAACACTCTAACACTGCAAGTTAAATAAAAGCGTTTCATAATAATAATAAAAAAGGTGGTTCTCTCGTTAACCCATGAGTTTTTTCCTGGTAATTTTTATTAACCGACTTTAAAAAAAAAGGTTCTCTGTTTGACCCGTATATATCCGTATTTATGTACGTTCGCGATTTTCTCAGACACTATTGATCCAATTTGCATAGGGTTTTCGCTATTCGACTGAATAATTTTTCTAGGAAGGTTTTTGACCCATGAAGTCGGTTCATTATTTGTTAAAAAAGTTCTTGTTTTTCATTATTTTTATATTAATTTGTGTGGGTGTATGTGTGTATAATTGTGTATAATTAATTTTTTTTATTTTTAAAATATAGTGGTCGGGCCCCAAAAAATGGTCTGCCGATGTAATAGAGCAATGAGGGAGGTAAAATAAAAAATGGAACAATGTAAATATATTTTTATGTTAGGTTTTACCTGCCAATTGACAGTAGTGACTTTGTCCCATTCATATATAGGACACGTTGTGTTAGTATCAGTCTTATGTTGACAGTGACTTTTTTTACTATTCGCAATAGTGTTAATTATCGCAGTCTTGCCAATTATCACAATTCTGTCACAGATAGGATTTCTTAATAATGGAATCGAACTTGCAGTTTCCAGTATTGCAGTAACCATCGTACGCCGGGCTTTCGAATAAAATCAAAAGCTATAACATTATTTATTAGATGCTCGAATCGGTGCAGTAATTTTTGTCTGACGCGAACTGTGGTGATCCATTAAAAAAACTTGAGCTAAGAAAGAAACCCAAACTGTCTGTTTTCAAATCTTTGTCCCCATTCCCTTCTATGGTCATGGTAATAACCGAAATATTGTCGAAATGAGGTTCTGAGAGGTAGGACAGATGTTCTCTACTAGATAGTGTTTAGCATCACAATGAGGCAGTCTTTAGCTGCTGAACTGCTACTTCTCCGCATTGAGGGGCTTTAGCTACATTTGTTCTGCAAGTCGGTGGTGAGGGAGGGGGGGGGGGGCAAAAAACATGAACTTGGTCGTAAGCCCATAAGTAAAAGAAAATCATAGGTCAGGTGACCGTGGAGGCTGCGGAAGAAGAGGAGAAGTATGTCTCATAAGAGACCAAGGGGTCGGACTAGAACTATGTGGCTAGATTACATTGATCATCAGGATTCGAGTCGCTTGGGTGATACCATTGAGGACATCAACTTGACGGCGGAAAATCTCGTGCAATGCCCCGCGACCGCGAAAAAGCAGGTTTGAAAATTAAGTAAACATTTATATTTATTATTGGCAGTCCTATCAATAAATCGAATTTACAAATTTGCCTGTTGTGGCATCGTCGTATGACGGGCTTTAACACTAGTTATAGATAAACACTTACTTTGTGAAATCTTAGTTGAAGCGTCGGACGTTTCTCCTACGAAAGCTCAGTCGTCGTGTGCGGAATGACTTTACAAAAAAATTTGAAGAATTCGCTGTCATCAAAATGCCAGAGAGAGGCTCGGGAAGTTGGAGTAGCTATCAGCAACATGCAATAAAAATAAAATGAGTTTTAATACACATGAACTCAAGGTATTTAAAATCTTGGTATCAACAGGAGTCAAGCATTATTATAGTTTCCTATATCGCTAACACTTTCAATATTATAGTTCATTACTTATTACTGCAAAGTTACTCGTTAACAACGGAAAATGAAGCGCTGTCACGTGAACGCTGCGGGTTCCAGCCCCTTCGAAAGCCGGGCAAACCGCTGAAGCTGGTGCCAGTTCGCTCTTCTCCTCTGTCAGCGTTTCCTTAAGCCTGGGTTCCTCCTGATGAGGCTCCGTATCGCTCGCCGTCGCCTTCTGTTTCTCGTTTGCTCGTCTCGGTTCCGTTATTACATATTTTGTAGCTTCCTTACACCAAATTCGAAAGTCACTCTTCCTCCGCTCCGGGTAACTCTTTCTTTCGTTCAACTCTTCAATACCCGTCGTGCTGTAATATCTCCTATCTTCCCTTCGGGTTTCATCTCTCTTATTTCTCCTCGAGCATTTCTCGACCGTCCTCGTCGGAAGCCAAATTCGCTCTCCCTGTTTTTTCTTTTCTTTCTTCCTCTCTACCCTCTTCAGTTCGTCTTGGATTCGCCTATCTTTTTTTATTCCCAGTGGGGGTGCTTTTTCTGCAAAATGCTTTTGCTCGCTTCTTTTTCTACTTTCTTTCTTCTTTACTTCTTTGCTCCCGTTTCGATTGATTCTTGATCAAAGCTCGCCCTTATTTGCTGACACTAACGCATTATTTAGCAAGAGCCTCATCCCAGTGCTTGTCGTCATCCAAGTATCGCTCTCAGCAAGCATCACCTGAAGTGAGATATTCAAACCTATTAACCGTTCGTAGAAACGTACCAGTGTAAAAGCAAGCTCAAATAGAAACATTCGGCATTGTTTGGATGAGCTGTGAACCCTCTTTCAATATCGTATTCTTTAAATATGTCGGGCTCCCCTTTTTGCAGCTTTGCCACGCCTTCTACGTTAGATGATACCGTACTGCTTGTCGTAAGTATTGTATGACGGAATTTCATCATCCAACATAATTCTCGCAATTTCACAAAAACGAAAGCATGCCAACAAAGTTGTTTGTCTGGGGTTTTCTAACGGACCTGTAACATTTTCAGGGTTAAATATAATTGTTATCCCCCTGCAAAGTGAACAACGAGATGAGTTCACAGGCAGGTGTCTTTCGTAAATAGGGCAATCTCATAATGCGCCATACTGCCTTTGAAGAGTTTATGTATCAGGCCGACTGAAACGGTTTGACTTCATCATGTTCAATTTCAACGCAGAAATGTTGTAGATGATATATTTATTAGATTCAACGCTTTAGCACATTTCAGCTTTGAAGCTTTCAATGTTGTAGAAAATATCGGCGAATAGGGTACGACCGATCTATTGTCCAAAACAATTTCTTATTTCTGCTGTAAACCGAGCTGGCTCAGGTGAGCGTCGAGGATAAGACGGGATATCCATCTTCACCCGTTATCGTTTGCTCTACGAGTACTCTTGGGTATCTTTTAGAACACCGGCAGTCCTAGATGGCTGTCCTAATTATCCATGGCAACAAAGAAAGAAGTATTGTAGAGCGTCGTAAGATCGATGTGTCTCCTGAATGCGTTGAAGACAATCGTCTCATGTGCGCAAAACTATATGATTTGTAGCATTTCTGAACAATCAAAACAGTTGCATCTTCATTTGTGACAGGAAAGTTGTACCTGCCGCTATGTCCAGCAACGGGTCGTTTATCTGCACTAATGACAAATATATAATCATTATTTTTGCCCTTGCAAAATAGACTCTTGTGCAAATTTAAAACTATGAATATATGGATTCACTTGATGCAGCAGAGCAATCACATCATTATTAAGTTGTGGAAAGTCTTGATTACTAATATTTGCATGTGCTTCATAATTAGAATCAAAATAAATCTTAAGAAACTTGAGTTCATTTTCAGGCAGCAAAGAATCGATAAGTGGTAATCCTGGGCTTGAACCTTAAAGATAGGCATGAATGGTCCTTCCGTTATTTGTTTCGCGCCAAAAGACGTCATTTGAAACGCATTATTATACGCACGGACTTAATCCAAAAAGTGTTTTGATTGTGGATGATCACCATTCAGAAGTAAATTTAAGTTCTCAGAGAAGTTTTGAAAAATTTCAATATGCACTTTTTCACTCGAGGAAGCATTAAAGACGTTGCTTTTTGCTGTTTCAGACCCTTAAAAAATGTACAATTTACGACCATTTCACCAATTGAAGCAAAATGTGGCTTATAATCAATCATAAGATTTTTTGTACAAGAACTTTTTTTCTTTATCAACCCAAAGAAGTTTAGCTTTCCCCGCGACTATTTCTGGAGATTCAACTGAATCTTCTGACGACATTAAAATAACATTTAACGGGTGTCGAAAAGCATCAGCGGCTAGGCGAGCTTGACGCTGTTCTTCTGTCTCTGCCTGCCGTATTCCATCTACTCTCTCCCTTTCAATCACTGTAAATTCTTCACGATCTTGTCGGGTGCGTTCATATTTCTCCTTAGCTAATTCTAAAAGTCGGTGTTAGTTATCATTTTCTAAAATTATAGCAATATTGAGACGATCTCGATCATTTTTTAAGCGCTCTTCACGCTGCGTAGACGCTTCTTAGGAGGGAGATAATGAATGGCGCTCACGATGAGCGCTCAGTCATGCTACCTGTTGGTCACTGATTTCGAGACACCATGAAGCAGCTGTACGAACCCGCTGCGAACTTAGGCGAGATTTTCTTTGGGTGATGTTTCTTGAGGAGCTAGGTAAATCATAACGCTCTAGATCCTAGCTTTTGTAAGGAGTTTCCAAAGAGCGAGGAGTTTCCAAAAAAGCCTGACGTTCCTAAGCCTCACGAACTTCACTGGTTTCCTGAGAACTCAAAGCCCTCAGACTTTTAGCCGTTCTAGTGTACTGAGAAAAACTCGACCGTTCTCTAGGGATTTATATTCGTAAACAAAACCAATTCAAAATGTAATAAGTATGCGCCCAATCATAAAGCAAAATCAGCAATTCTGTATATTCTAGCCAAGTAAATTCAACTTTACTTTGCATTCCTAAAGATTCGTAATTGTCTATATATATCTGATGTAGTATCGATCTATGTAAGCTAACCTAAACATCCGCAAACCCTGTGTAAACGACTTTCAAAAATAACAGCGATATCTATTGGTTTCTTGGTGTAATAAGCCGTGATGATCAGCAAACATCCGAAAACTTCTGCGAGCGCCTTTTAAAAATCAACTAATGAAGCACCATCTTTTGTCTTTTCTACGTACTATACTAAGCTGAGCCAACCCCATCTCTACTCAATGTGTGCTGAGCTATAGCCTACAAAATAAAGGAAACCCTGTACAATCAACATCTCCTAGAAAGAAAGCTAAACTCCTGGAAAGTCATACATTTTGTGACATGCTAATAGAGGGCGGGAAAAAAATTCGTCTTTGATAAAAATAAAAATGACTTTCCCTAAGTTTTGTTAAATGCGAAATACAAATTTTGATTGATGGTAGCTAAGAATTCCATGAAATAATAATTGCGAAATGTAAAAAAAAAAATAAATAAAAAGTTTGAATTATAGGTCCAAGAGAAGAAACCCTCGGGAATTTGTAATGAAAATATTTTTCTAGACAGATTAATTAAAGTCCTATCTTATCCGAGTTGTAGTTTTGTATTTTCTTTTTTTTTTTTAACAAAGTAAATTACATTACCTAATTTTAATAGATAACAATGGGAGTGTTTTTGTAAAAAGGTGTCTGATGGATTAAATCACCTGGAGGAATTAAGGTGTCACAATTGTTACATTATCAGTCGAACAAATTTTGCACTTATTATTTGTTGAAATACGTTTAACAATAGTCGAAATATCATGACGTAACAACGTATGACCTGTCAGTTGTTTGGCTTTCATTCTACGAGTTGTTGGTACAATAGTGCTGCAAATGGTGATCCAAATGCAGAAATGTTCAGCTACGAGTTGCTTTCTCTAGTTAAAAAAGAGCCACCAAGTTGCTTCCTTTGAATAAGAAAAATGATTTATGACATTAATAACATTTGGACAGGTAACATGTTATTTTGAAATAAATTAAATGATAACTGAAGTGCGCCAAGTAGATTTAATTTATTGAAAATTATTGTTGAAGTTCATATAGTTGGAGCTCTCTATAGTGGATAATGATATAACGACTTTTTTCCCTATAACGAATTTTTACTTTAGTCCCAACCTATATAAGCATGTAAATCTTGAGTATTAACCATATTTTTGTATAGCAAATTTTTCGTATAACAAATTTTTTGAGGAATGGCCACTTGTTCGGGAAAACTCAGATTTTTTATGTAAAAATAGATATAATTGAGTTTCCTATTTTTTCTATTCTTTAAGTTTTTTTTTACTGTTTTGCAGACAGTGATTGTTAAGTATATATTGTTTTAATATACGCTAATTAAAAAATCTCCACGTAATTATCACTGTCTGCAGCTAGTTGTCCCTCGCGAAAAATTTTCGTGATCACGACGATGTGTGTCCCACTATTGTTGATGTTCTTTCCGTGGTTACTGTTTTTTTATTTCAGACAGACCACTTCCAGCTTCTGGCTTGACCAGTCATCCCTCCTTCTGGTCCTCCACGTCCTTCCTAACCTGCAGCATGCATTCAACTTCCATTTATCATTTTCATTCCAATGCTCTGCATAATACTCCTATCCTGCCGTTCGATGGTTAGTTTCTTTTTAAATTTCTCACTTTCTCGCGGCAGCCATGATAGTTACCAAGCAGCATTGTTTTGCGGGTTAACCCATAAGGTAATAAAGAAATTTCTTTTAACGCTATTTCAACAATAACGCGCATAAGGGACGCCATGCTGCATATTTCAATTTTTTATTCCCTATTAATAATTGATTATCGTTTTGCAGTCATTCTTTAGACACTAAATGGAAATTTGAGATTTCTTTTTTTTATTCTTTATAAGGTATTAGCCTGTCTCAATTTTTTTAATATTTAGAGTTATTTCACTCAATGTAGCGATTTATATTTCTCGTTACAGTGTTTTGCTGTATTTAATGTACATTCAAGTATTTCTTTACTTTATTCCGAGAAATATTTTTTCTTTTTTAATACGATTGCAATGCCTATTCCTGAATTTAATCATATTGTACAGAACTTTCTTTTGTGTAGAATATTTTGATATTTTATAAATAAATATTGCATTTTTTAAACTAAAATAAAAGTCTTTTAACGTTTCATTCTTAAGTTTCGGGGTTTCTTTTAAAGTATCACCCCTTAAATTCTATTTATTTTGCTTCCCCTCCTGAACATACGGTAGCAGAGCGTGGTTTCTTTCTTTTATTTTAATACAATATGGAGGAATCATATTTTGAAGAGTGTTGCTATTATATTCAATGGACGTATCGAGCTTAGCCTTTCTCGAAACCAAAGGGCTAGCCAAATAAGTCCGAGAAAAGATCTCTCTCCCTACAGAAGCATCACCCAGCTCATCCATGCACCTTGATTGGCCAAGAGTACGGCATTAGCTCTTGAGTATGGTGAGTGAGGATATTGTCTTCATGCTTCAAGATGACAATCCCTGTACAATGTGGGAAGCAATTAAGCGTCAATATGGAAGGCTGGATTCAGTGACACAGGCTGAAATAATGCGGCGTCTCTCAGCCTTGCGTTTCCTAGACGCTGACGATCCGATTGCCTATGTAGTAAGAGCGCTAACACACAGCAGAGGACTGCGCTTCCCACTCAAACTAAAACTTCTCCCGAACTCAACAAAAAGAAACAAACTCTACAAAGAAACCTATAACAATACAACAAACAGTGGTTGACACTGCTTTCTCAGAAAACAATGTCAGCTCCCAAAAAGAACTCTACAAAATCCGTGCTCAGGCTGTAGCCGAGTTCCTGGTTCTGAATGACAAAATTTTGATTCACTATATGGTCGCAGGTCTCCCCTCAACTCAACTCCATTGAGACTTGCGGTACAATCAAACCCATCAATGTCAATTGAAACCTTCCTGAGTCAACAAAATGTGGTTTTTAAGGACCACGCCACACTTAATTTCTCAATAGGTGTAGCCTCGTGTACCACCTCTGTTTCTTCCTTGCGTCCACACCTAAATGCTTGTCGAACAAATGGCATAACATGCCATAATTGTGGAGGCCGAGGACACGTAAAAACGGTTTGTCCGTCCAAAGTTTATCCCGCTAGTGCAGGTCCAGCTACTTCACACACCGCGATATCCTCTGGTTCACAGGATCCTGCATCAAGAAAGCGCATGCCTCGTGCGTTCGCTTCACGTCCTAAGCGTAATCCTTGCAAATCCTGTACAAAAGGACAAAGCAAGAAACCAGCAGCCAACTGCGTTGGTGTTCCAAATGAGGATTAGATAGTTGACACAAGCAGCTCGTTTCACAAAATTACAGAAAGACAGTTCTTTGTTTCTTTTCAAAGCTGTCTTATGTGGACACATACTGCAGACACTAGGAAAACGATTGCTGCCATCGGTACTGGTGCAGCAAGCGTGCTATTAGATTCAGGCGCAGTTTTAAAACTCCATGACGCGCTTTATGCCCCAAACGCGCGCCTTAATCTTGTTTCCATGAGTTAATTATCAAAGCAGGGTTACAGTCTTCTTTTCGGCCCAACTGGTTATTCCATTACTTCACCCAAGGGCACGACCATCGCTAAGCAGGAGGGAGTGGAGGACCTCACGTTCCTTCCTGCGGTCTCAAATATCTATTCAGTTTCCCGAACAGACCCCAAAATACTTTCAATGGCTGTCACTTACAGTGATATTCTTAATGCTTTGGGCCATTTGTCGTAAAAAAAATCACCGCAGCCGTGAAACAGCATGGCATGCGCGGTCTTTAGGTTCTGCCACTATTAATTGATAACCAACCATGTGTTGCATGCCTTCAGGCACGATTATGCAACGCCCCCCCCCATAACATTGTACAAGGTCTACGGTCAACATGTCCTTTACAGCTACTTCACGTTGATAGAGTAGGACTAATGCCTACCACTTCTATCCATTAAAACAAATTCCTGTTAGTAGCCATCGATGACTTCTCACGAAAAACTTTCGTTTGTGCTACTCCGACAAATAGTGAAGTTCCAAAAGCGTTAGTATTAATATTAAAGCTACAACGCTCTACAGGACAAAATCTGGCATATATTAGTTCTGATAATAGAACAGTAATCACCAATGCGGAGCTAGGTGAGTTCTGTACGAAGCAATTCACCGTTCCTGAGAACCCCCAGTCAAATGGTGTTGCTGAGAGAACCATACGCTCCATTTGCGATGGAATTAGAGTTCTTCTTGCATCGTCAAAACTTCCGCACCGATTCTGGGACCATGCTGTGACTACAGCAGTTTTCAATCTGAATTCTTTGCCTAGACGAGGTCAAACTAAGTCCCCTGAAGAGATATGGTCCCAAAACAAAACGACCATCAACGTTTACCTGGTTTACTATTATATACCCCAGTCGCACCGATCAAAATTTGACGCTCGTGCCAAAAGTGGTATTCTAAGGTGATACTCCGCTTCATCTCCTGGATACTTGATTTATGCGCTCAATGAGAGCTAGTTTTTATGAGCAAGTACCATTCATTTCTTTCCTAAGGTATTTCCAGAGTTCACAAGAAAAAGAGATCCATCATCTGTTCCTCTGGTATTTCCAATTCACATGGAATCCCCAGTCTTTGAAGCACCACAGCCTGATGAATCACATATCATTCAGAGCGTACCGCCAATCTCACCCACTTTAACATTAGACGAGACAAAAATGCAGATCCTATCTGATACCGAGGACACGCTAGTGGTCACACCTCCATCAGAAACCACATCGATGGAAGATGCGCCAGTTTGTTCCTCTAAATCACCAGTGAACCAACCACCCGTTGAAGTCGCACAACTTGTAGTACGATGTTCACAAAGATTAAAAAGAGTAAGCAGAAAAACAACGTTCCGCCTTATGTCATCCTGACTTCACTGACTCTGACTCGCTAATCACTCCACCAATCACACACCAGTCTTATGAACAAGCACTCGCTTCTCCCCAACATCATCAATGGAAAGAGGCCATGCAAGATGAGATGAATTCACTCATGCTTCATCATGTCTGGAATTTAGAGCTTCTACCATCAAATGTCAAAATTTTAAAGAGTAAATGGACCTACCGCATCAAATACAATCCTGATGGTTCGGTGTCCAGATTAAAGGCAAGGTTGGTAGTATCGGCTCGTCACAAGTCTACGGGAGTCAGTATGAATTAACTTTCTCGCCTGTCATCAGAATGGAATCCCTTCGCTTATTGTTTGCCATACCTGCAAATACAGAGATGTCACTACGCCAGTATGGTGTCAAATGTGCATATATTCATGCACCGATAGACCACACTATAAATCTATCGCCACCCAAGGGCTTATCAACGCCAGTAAATTACGTCTGCAAATTACGTAAATCACTTTACGGCCTCAAACAAAGTGGAAGATGCTGGTACGTAAAATTGTGTCAGCTTCTTAACTCATTAAAATTCACTCCATCCAGAGCAGACAACGGCAAAGTTGACTTTTAGTAACTGCGAGCACTGTGTGCACTGCAGTGAAGCCTCTCTCAGAGACACCCAAATGAACAACTCATTCATAGCAACTGTTTCGTATCCGCCCTGCAGTGAAGCATCACTTAAAGACGCCACTGTTCACCTATAATTTTGCAGCATTTTAATCTGAAGTTATTAATTACTATTAGAAATTAATAAAATTTATTTTAATTCGTAAATATTTAACAATAATCAGTTAATTTTATTGAAACGCTTAGTCTAAGAATTTACAAAATTATTTCTAATTAATAAATGATTTAAACATTTGACATATTAAAAAAAATCCTAATTGCAAAAAAATTTGGTTGAGTGGGTCTTGTATCACATAAATGAATTCTGTATATACATTGTCGCGATCTGTATATCTAAGATAATACTAGGCCGCGATCTGTTTGATTTTGATTTGTTTGAAGTAGGATCCTGCAAAAACCCCACTGGTCAAAACTCCTAGTATAATAGGACAAATGAGGACATATCCCAGAAATAAACCTTAATTTTTATCTGATTTTTGATAATTTAAACATTATTTTATTGAATTATTTGAAAAATATGTGGATTTTTATTAATCAGAATTTACTAGAGTTTTTAGTTTCGTATTTTGAGAGAGGGGGTCTTTTTTAAAAGCTTTTATTAACCTTGCAATGTTAGTTTGTTTAGGTCAAATCTTGTAATCAATATGAAACCAACTTCCCGACAAGCTAAGGAGCTGAAACTTGATACACATACACAGGATCGATGACAATTTGTGTTAGAGAAAAAAAATTTTCAAATTGGTTCACTGGTTCGTGTTCTAATGGTACAAATTCATTACTATGAATTGATTGTTGTGACAATTGGACAATTCGTTATGGCGAGGATTAATTGTATCTATTGTTTATTGCTGCAAAATTAAGCTTTATTGTTGCCGTAAATAAAGCATTATAAAAGCTTGGTTTGACAAAACCCTTTTCCTCTTATCTTGTTTTAAATTTATTTTCTAATATTAATTTACCGAATTAATTATTTGGTGATTGCGTTGGCCATAAAATTTATACAACATATTTTCATTATTGTCGTGCATCCGGGTGAAAATGACATTAAATTTAAGTGATAAATGGAAAATTAAGTCACGAGCCTACATTACAGTCAACAATGACTTAATTGCTTAGAGCGTCGCGATCCCAGACTGGAACTTTCTTTTTCTTTCCTATTTTCATTTATTATTTATTTAAGCGCATTTAACATATGTATTGTAACATTTTAACATCTGAGGCATCGTGTTTAAATAATCCATCAGCTTTTCTTTAATAAATTTGATACTTGGGGTCTTTGTTACTGTTTACATATACAGTTCAGTGGCTACGCTATGACCTATCCTTTATCAGAATTATTTTTATATTTGCGGCGTAAGACCGTGTAGCGAATGTACGAATAACTCCCGTAATAAGAAAAATAACCCAATTTACTACTACTCCAAAAGAAAGGATCGACATGCTATACCTACTATCACTACCTCTACTGGTCTTACCATTACTGATGGATTGGATATTAGTACCTGTTTTGCCCAGCATTTCAGTGAACCTATCTCTACTTCTTTCAACACATTCTCGGAGAACTGTCTACCTATTGTCCCCCTATTGATAACCTCATCTTAACGGAGTTCACTGATAGAGATGTTGCCTACGGCATTAATAGATTACAGGCCAAACCTTGCAATTCTCCGACAGAGATTCCTTCCTTTATTCTCAAAGGCCATCGAGATGTCATAATTATTCCTCTTAGGCGCATCTTTAATTTGTACCTAAAAGCTGGCCACTATCCTAAAATAAGGAAGAGTGCGGTTGTCATTCCTGCCTTTAAGGGTGGTTCTGCCAAACGGACTGACATTGCTAGCTATAGGCTGATCTGTATCTTTCCATCCACTGCCAAAGTCTTTGAAAATCATTCATAAATATCTTCTACAACATGTCCTTGCTCATGTTCCTGCGTGTTAACATGGTTTCATTCCCCGACGTTCCGTTATGAGCAATCTTGTATCTCTCACCACTCATGCTCATGATGCTCTTGACCACTGCCAGCAACTTGACGTGGTCTACTTGGATATGCAAAAGGCGTTCGACTCTGACAATCATGAGTTACTAATTAAAAAATTGCGTGCGTATAGGATTGTTAATGGACTCCTTCGGATAATGCGCTCTTTCCTGTTAGATCGACAGTTTGTTGTATTTATACGACATCATTCATCATTGCCCTATAGGCCTCACTGTGGTGTTCCATAGTGTTCTGTCCTAGGGCCTTTATTATTTGTTATCTTCTCTGCTGACCTCCCCGAGGTGATTAGAAACTTCCATATACCGGGCTTTGCAAAAGTTCTGTTACACTCGTGACGACCCTCAAAGAAATGGACACGACGATGTTCACAATGCAGTTAGACATGTTTTTATTGTGCCATCATGTAGAATAACATTGTAATTAGTCATTTAATCAATGTAGCCACCATCTGCATCAAGAACCCGCTCCAGACGAGGCCGAAAAGCCTTGCAAACTTTGCGAATGTAGTCCTTCCTCATTCTGGTCCACACACGGTTGACAGATGTTTTCAGCTCCTCGACATTGCTGTGACGGACCTTGCAGGCCTTCCCTTCGACATGCGTCCACACGTTATAGTCAAATGGATTGAGGTCTGGCGAATGCGGAGGCCAAAAGCCCTTCGACCAGAAGGTCATGTTGGACCCCAACCAGTTTTGCACAGAGTTGGCCGTGTGGGCAGGGGCACCGTCCTGCTGAAAGATGTAGTGCGTATTTCTTCACCCAGGGAAGACCTTTTGTGGCCAGGATGTCCTTGTAATCAGCCGCCGTTAGCCGGTATCCACTTGAGAACCACACGGGTGGCATTTTCTCGCCATTCGACGCCACGATTCCGAGCATCATCACAGAGTCCGGGTGCTTGGTTATAGACACGTAGCGGACCTTGGAGATGTCCTGGCCGAAGCTTACCACGCAGTCGTTTTGCTTGTTGACGACAAGATCGACCATGAAGGTCTTTTCGTCAGAGAAAATAACAATTCGCTCGCCATGACTCTTTAAGTCGTTAGCAGAGGCCTCGCGCTCTTTCCACCTTCTTCTTTGACCGCTCTGGACAATGTGGACACCGAAATTTTCTTTTTCTTTGCGAGCGCAGTTATTTTGAGCGTAGGGTCTTGTTCGAAGGCTTTTCTCACAGCCAAACGGTTGACGACCTGAGGTCTACCTGTCCCATTCTTGAGCCTGTCCGCAACTCTGTGGATGGTCATCCGGCTGACTTTGAGGAGCTTGGCAATCTCGGACTTCGTGTGGCCCGCGCGCAGGAGAGCAGCGATCTCTACTCGTTTCGTTTCCATCGCTTTTGTCGTGGACATTAGGATCACTCAGAGGTTAACACGTAATTTCCAATATATTATTTGATCCTTTTGTGGAAATGGAATTATCCAAATCATGAGCAGTCCATTTTTTGGGGCATGTACAGTGTGTAACAGAACTTTTGCAAAGCCCGGTATTGATGTAAGCAGATGATGTGAAACTTTTTGGTATCAGAATAATTATCTTAATGCTCACCTGCTGCAGCAAGAAATTTATAGTATATATCATTAGTGTGAGCAGAATGATCTTGCAATTAATGCAACCAAATGTGACAAAAAAGACCAATTTTATCGAGTTCTCTTAGTCTGTTTGTGGAAATGTGCAAGTTGCCAAGCTCTATGTCCGTGATCTTGGCGTAATCGTTGATAGCACACTTTCCTAAAATTCTCATGTTGACTGTTCGTCTGATGGCTTACAGAGCTCTTGGTACCATTGTGCGCAATGGAGCCGATTTTCGGTGCTCTTCTACATTTGTTCGGCTCTATCGGAGTCTTGTTTTACCCTTTTTGTCCTACTGTTCTGTTATATAGAATGGAAGGGGGGGGTTCAAATATGCAGTCTTGTAAACTGGATAGGGTGCAAAATGCTTTTCTCCGGTTTCTGAAGCGGAAATTCCCGAATTTTGATGTACCTTCAGATCTGTGTGCACTCTCAGACATTAGAATGAAAATTGATTTTGCCTTTCTTAAGAATGTTTTAGTAGGGAAGATGTATGCTCCAAACCTTCTCGAGTCCACTTTCATCCGAGTACCGTCTCATACTACGAGGAAGCCCGTGTTGAATCCTTGGCCTCCTATTAAACTCAGAGAAGAATTTCGTCGGGTTACAATTTTCAGAATTCAAAAACTATACAATGAGAATTCTGATGTCAGTGATTTATTTAATTAATTTTCCTCGTCATATTACTATCCTGCCTTTGTGATTATGATTGTATTTATTGTTTATCTTGTAACTCTCATTCGATTTGCTCGATATTGCAGTTCCGTGTTGGCTGGAATTAGCTGTGTGAACGCAGTACATGAACTGAATTGAATTGAATTGAATTGTGTTTTTCTGTTTATTTATTGTTTTTTACAATTACGTTACTTGTATCTTAAATAACCCCATTTTGGGCCTTTGGCCTGTTGGGGGGCAACATAGCGGCCTGGACTTCCAGTTTATTTGGTGAGTTATTCCCTGTTGTTGTTACCTATTATTATTATTATTATTATTATTATTATTATTATTATTATTATTA
>JAHWFO010011831.1:2890493-2930209 GCA_023313115.1 Rhysida immarginata | reverse complement strand
ACTGTAGATTTGTATAAAAAACGTACAGACCCACAGACAGACCCACAGACAGACCCACAAACATCCTTCTTTATATATATAGAAGATAGTAGTAATAATAATAATAATAATAATAATAATAATAATAATAATAATAATAATAATAATATGCTTTTGAATGTTTCCAATTCATTATCTAAGTAATTAAAAGTTATTATTCAACTGAGACACACTGAATAACTTTTTGACTCTAAATGAGTCAACCCTCCCTTGCCGACACGTGCGAAGGGTTAAGATTTGCCCCGAGGCCCAATTGCGGTCCCGCCCCCGCGCGTGGGTGGCATAATGTAATGACTTGCATGCGGCTTGATATAGCTTTTGCAATTACTAGGCTGTCGACATATGCTAATTCGCCTACACATTTGCATATGACTGCTCTTAAGGGCGTCGCTTCCTATCTTAAACACACCTGCAATATATCACTCGTTTTTACCCATCTACGAGTCCTTTGTGTGCATTTGCTGACGCTAGCTGGTGTGTCACCCCACAGAGTAAAGAATACTCTAGAATTTTGATCAAAATAGGAAAAAATACCATAACCTGGTCATCTAGGAAGCAAAGTTTAGTGACCCTGAGCAACTAAGAAGCCGAAATAATCGTAATAAACGAATGTGTGAAGTCACTGAATCGTCTTTAAGACCTCATAACCGAGTTAGGACAAGGGGAGTTTATTTCTTTCTCACAATTATTTATACCGTCTCAACGTCTGCCATAGCTTGTCTGGGAGCATTAGAATCGAAGAGTAGAACAAGACAAATCTTGAGATTGCATAATTTCATCACGCGAGAAATTAATCTTCAGAATGTGATTCTTACCTAGTGTTCTTCCCCCGACATGCCGGCAGACGCACTAACTAAACCTTTGCTTGCTTCTGCTTTATGCAGATTTCTGGATTTGTTATCCTTATTTTAGCAGGAAAAGTAGTTATTTATATTACATTACTTAACTCATTGGTTTGCTGGCCTACACCAGGGTATTTACAAAGTTTAACCTGTTCTTTTAAACTTCATAATTGCTAAGTTATTTACTTTGCGGAATAAGAGGGGTTCTATACGCAATATTTTTTGTTAAATGACTGTAGCTTTAAAATCACAAAAGGATATTTTTGGAGCTTGTTCTTACCTTACGTGAAGGCAGTAACCACATTGTTTTTTACTACACGATATGTATTTTTTTTTACGTATTGTATTTTAATATAAATTTTAATTGTGGTATACCAAAATGCAAATTATACTGTTTTTTGTCTTTTTTGCTGAAAAGGCAAAACATACTGTGCGCGCACAAAAAAATGAAAGAAAATAATAAAGGCTAGAATGTTTTTTTGTTTATTATAACTTATACAATTTTTTTTAATCTGTATATGTAACGTCAGTATCTAAACTTCTATCTGTACTAATGACCGTCATTTTTTTTGTGTTCAAGAAAATTACAAGGGGCTTTGTTCGGGAAATCTGAGATTTTTTTATGTGAAAGTTCATGTAATTTTATTTGTAATTAATCATTCTGTTTTTTTGCCAATTCTTTAAGTTTTTTTTACCATTTTGTTGCGCATATATTGTTTTGATAAATGTTATTAAAAAAATCTCCACGAGATTATCACTGTCAGCAGCTAGTTGTCCCTCGAGAAAAAATTTCGTGATCACTTCCTAAGGGAGGAATTCTACATCCTAACCAAAGCATTGGCTTATTTCCATCATCGCCGTGGAACGCATGGTGATGATGATCGCCGACGGTCCGTTTACCGCCGGCGCATTCATGAAGGGGTTGTATGCCCGTACAAGCTTACTCTCTGTTCTTCCGTCGGATTTTCCCGCTGTTTCGGTTCCGCAAAAGCTTTCCCCCACTGAGAGGAGGATGCTTTGCAGGAACCGAAATGTTGCTGCGCGGATAGTAGAATCTGAACTCGTCAAAGTAGGCCCGACAACTATCCAGTTGTTTCATGCCGATCCCGGTTATCTCACCGTCCATGTCCGGGGAGCCTCGCTGCTGATGGCAGAATCCTACCTGAAGGACAACATGTCCGACTACGGGGAGGTGCTACGAGGGTTCTATCCAGAGCACTCCGACTCCCCCCTGCAGAAAAATGGAGACATTTTGTTGGACATGCGCCCTCAGAAAGACAATCCTGACTCCCTTGTGTTGCACGAAGAACGTGTCTTCGTGTTCTACAAGGGCCAGAGGCAGTGCTGCTGGTCCTGCCAGTAGTCCTCCCACGTCTGAAAAGACTGTCCTCTCCTGAAGAAGTGCGACTTCTGTAAGAAAATCGTGGCCAATACCATCCGTGCTCGGAGAAGACAAGTGCACCACCAGCAGCCCCAATGCCACCGCCTCAAGAGATGTCGTCCCAGCAGCCAGCACTGATGACTTCACCGGCCAAGTCAACTTTGCCTAGAAGAATGACTATGCCTCGTCCTATACCGAGGATTTCGAAGGTGGCCCCGCCATTGTCGGCTCCTCCTTCACCGAGGAAAGCGAAGGTGGCCCCACTGTTTTCAACTCCTTTTTCACCGAGGTTGTCGAAGGCGGCCCCACCATCGTCTGCTCCTTCTTCACCAAAGAAATCGAAGACGGCTCCATCATCGGCGCCTCTTCTTGCGACTCCTGGTAAGGAGATGCCGCCTCCCTCTCCTCGGCCTCGTGTGGTTAAAGAGACTGTTTCTTGTCCACCTTCGCCTGATGTTTCCCCAATGGCGGTGGACTGCCACTCTGCGGAAGTCATCTTAGAGGATTCGTTGTCTTCCGAGTCGGCGTTTGTTGCGGAGGAATTTCCTTCGCAGCCTTTGCGAATCGTTTGTGTGCCTACACCTGGAAAAATTTCTTCCTCTGCTGGGAACTCAAAGCCATCAGCGCCAGCTCAGCGGGATCTTCTTGCGACGCCTAAGATTCCTCGCAAAAAAATGGCTTGATATCATCGTAGCAAGAGGGACACGATTCTTGTGCCCTCTTCATCGCAGCCCCTCTTCTTCTTCGGGACGTGCTCTATCCCCTAGAAGGAAGACTTCTGAGCCTCCCCCCTTGTCAGTGAACCTCAAGTCTCCTTTAGATACAGGTCAGCCCCCGTCAGCTTAAATTTGCGGTGAAGGTGTTTTCCCTAAACGTTCGTTCCCTTGGTTCGTCTTTCAAGCAAGCGGTTTTGTCATCATTCGTCGCCCTGTACAGGCCAGATACTCTCCTTCTACAAGAAATGAAGCTTGGTGCTTCGCAACAGCTTGCTAACCTCTCTGGCCTTCGCAGTCAATATCCATCTGCACAGTTCTTCATCAACTTATCTTCGCCACATGGGCAAGGGGTTGCCTCCATCATCTTCAACCCCTCCATTGTGGTGTCGAACTACGTCTTTGACTGTGAGTGCAGGGTAGTTTCTTTGGACTCCTGCTATCTTGTCTCAAATTCCGATTGCTTAATGTGTACGCCCCGTGTTTATCAGCAGAGAAACGGACATTCGTTGAAGACCTGGACTTTTACCTGTGCTCGTCCTTGCCTGCGGTGGTTGCTGGGGACTTCAATTGCCATCCGGATGAGAACAACATATTTTCGTCTGGATGTGTCTACCAGTTGTGCCACCAGAATGCACTTTTCGATCTGTGGGCGTCTTCTTCCAATTCCAACCAAAGTGGGTCTTCCTTTCACCAAGGGCCCTCTGAGTCTTCAAGGTTGGACCTTTTTCTAGTAGATGCCAATTTCGCTGGTGCTCCTGGTTCCATGGAGGTCATTCCATGCTTCTTTTCTGACCACAGTGCCATCAAGTGGTTTTGGAACCCTCCATTTCCTGCCTCTTCTGCAGGCTCTGCTTCGAACAATTGCCTTCTGAACGTTTCTCTGCTTGACAACGATAAATACAAGGGATTGTTCGTTCGGTTTGTGGAAAGACATCTTCACAACCTGCCTCCGTCACTAACTCCGTGGCTTCCTTTAAATCAAATCTCCGTCGTTTTTTCAGAAAGATTGGGTTGGACGCTGCTAGACGCAATTGGCACTATCTCCTCATGCTGCAAGAAATTCTGCGCGTCCTCCACTGTTCCATCCCGAAGGGGGCATATGCTGATGACATCCGCCAGGTGAAGAGCAAGATCAACGCTCTAATGATCCGCACGGCCGCCAGAGCAGCTCTCAGGGAATGTGTCGTCAGTTGCGTTCGCAGAGGAGAGGCGTCGCGCCAATAAGAAGAGGTGTCATCGTTTGGTGGTGGGGAATGAGACAGTGGAAACAGACTCTGACATCTTGTCTGCTTTCCACTCTCATTTTTCATCATTTTTTGGCCACCCAGTCTTTCCATCCGACGCCACGATTATATGCATCGAGGCACTTAGACCTTTCACTGCGGATGCTGATCTGTCAATTACCCGTCCCTTTTCCGAAGATGAAGTCAAGAAGTTTCTGTCAATGGATGGCCGTCATCAGTCTAGCCCTGGATTAGACGGCATCCCGTATTCGTTCTACAATGCGACTTGGAAACTTCTTGGGCCTTTCCTGGTGCAAGTTTTCAACTCCATACTTAAGAACCCTTCTTCCATCACGTCGGACTTTACCGCGGGGAGAATCATGTTACTCCCCAAGGTACCGAATCCTGAACTCGTCACCCAGTGGAGGCCTATTACTCTACTCAACACAGATTATAAGGTCTTCACTGGCCTGCTCCAGCAACGGCTAAAATGCTTCGCCGACGAGTTCTTTGATCCCGGACAATCCTGCTCCATTCCATCTCGCAGGATGTCCGACAACATCATCACCATCAAATGTGTTATGAAGGAAGCGTGTGTGCGTCGTCAGACTCTTGCCGTCCTAAGTCTTGACCGGGAAAAGGCCTTTGACAAGGTGAATCACGTGTTTCTTTTCCGAGTGTTTAACCATCTTCATCTTCGGAAATTTGCTACGATTATCTCAGCACTGTGTGCTTCTGCCACGTCATGCGTGGCGATTGATGGCTCCAACTCGCCTTTCTTCGAACTCTCCAAAGGCGTTAGGCAGGGGTGTCCCATCTCTCCCCTCTTATACATTTTTTATTTGGAGCCAGTATTACAATTTCTTAATCGCCACCCAGATGTCCGGGGATACGATTTGCCAGCTGCTTCCATCAACATCCGTACGCTGGCATACGCTGATGATGTAGTATTATTTGCATCTGATGCGTATTCCCTGGGCATCTGTAAAGAATCTTTCGACCACTTTAGCACTTCGACGGGAAGTTCCATCAATCTCGTCAAGTCTAAAGGCATCGCTATTGGGAAATGGACAGTGGACTATCTTCAAACCTTCCCAATAGCGTGGTGTGAGCAAATCACAGTGCTGGGATACGTCTTCTCCTTTCTACCCGACATAGACTCTCGTCACTGGCAGCAAGTTATCGACAAGTATTTGTCTCGCCTTGGCAAGAACTTTCGTTATTCCACCTCGATGTTTGTCAAGGCGAGGTTCATCAAGACCCACATCTTGTCCCTATTGACATCGAAATGCCTGTTCGCCTTGCCATCTCCTCAACTTTTGAAGAAGGTGCACGGTGCGATTGCAGGCTGTATTTGGGGGTATGCAGCAGCCTGTCATCCCCGTCGCTGGGAACTGCTGTATATCCCCTTCGAGGGAGGAGGCCTTGGCCTGCCTAACATCCGGCACTACCTCATTGTGGCCAGAATGGTTGCCTTGATCCGGGTCTTCCTTCTTCCCCCTCCCATCTGGGCCAATTTTCTGTTCCTGCACCTGCGTTTCATCTTCAAGGTGAATGGGCTTCCACTTCCCACTTCGCTGCCAGTGACAATCAACCTACGATCTCCTGGGTTCTACAACCGAATCCGGGGAGACTTAGCGACCTTTATTCAAGATCTGCGTCAGGTAGACCCACAAGACTGGGGGAGCCTACGTCTATCTCGGTTCTTCCAGCAGGCCGACCGGGGTGCGTCTTCTGACATCGTGCGCTGACACCCCGAATATCCATGGTCAGCCATCTTGAAGGCCATCAAGTGCTTCGCCTTCAAGAGTACTGTTTTCAATTTTCAATGGCGTCTGCTGCACCATGGATTCTATACTCTCCAACGTCTACATCAGTGGGGAGTAGTCGGCTCTGCTGGTTGTTTGGTTTGTGGGTCTCCTGAATCCATCGACTATGTCTTTTTCGAGTGCCCGTTCGCACAGTCCATCTGGGATCGCCTTTCAAGACATTTTCATCTGACTGCTTTCTCCATCCAGCCAGTGCGATTTCTGATGGACTACTCCACCGGTGTTGCTTATAAGCTGGACCTGGCCACTTCCATCGCCTTCATGAACAGGGAGCTTTGGCTGGCTCGTCAGCAACGACTTGCTGGTGTGCCTTCGCCAGCCTCAGCCATTTGGAGGAGAGGTGCTTCCCATCTTAGGTCTTTCCTTCAGCTCGAGTGGCCACGGCTTGGCCCAGCTACGTTTCGGAGACGCTATTCGTCATCTCAGCGTCTCTGTAAGGTCATTGGAGTGGATACGATCAACATCTCGTATCTCTTCATCTTTCCCCTCAACATCGATGACCCACCGGTGAGCGGACGGGCCTCCTTTTGAGGCGTTTATATAGGCGGTGCAGCCCTTGAAGGCTGCCCGTTGTCCTATTCGCATGTGCGCCTGGGCACCCTGCCTGTTTTATGATCTAAGGGTGCCCCTCAGGAGCCATACCACCGGCTCCAGTTCCAATAGTCCCCCCCCCTTCTCCCATCTCTTGGATATCGAGATGGATATGCAGTTAAGAGATTTTAGTAACTTTGGTTGTGGAATCTTTGGTTAAGCTTTCGTCAGGCCACATTTGAGGAGTCTACGAGATTTGATTATGTGTAGTTTTCCAATATGGTGTCGACCGTTTTTTGTTTGCCGTTTATTTTCATGCTGATGTAGTGTTTGGCTGATCATCGGTTATTCTTCGGTCCGCCTAATGGTTTTAGTTTAATGGACCTAGGCGTATTCCGTCCCGTCCAAGATATGATGTATACTTCAAGGTTCTTGGGCTGACCCTTTCTTACGGCTGATTCCTGATTGATACTTTTGTTCATCGTTGGACTTAGAATTGTACAGAAACCTTTGTCATGCAACGAATTAGTGCTCAACGGGAAACAAGCCATTCTGATGAATTTCTGTCGTCTATGTCAAGATTTTATAGTTGTTTTTAGAAAATCGCCCTTTTTTTGACTTTATTTGATTTCTTAACTTTTCAATAATTTACACCCCTTATGGATTTTTAAGTTCATTTAATTGAGAATTTATTATTTTTTTGTGATGCAATATTAATCTTTGTTTTCGTTTTCAGGACCTCAGCCATGTTGTTCTCGTCTTGCCCGACCTTTACCTCTCATTTTGTGTGACTACCCTTCGGTCCGTCTTGCCCTTCCTTTACGTATTAATCCTCCTAGGGCCGCATCACAGTTAAAGGTCTCAAAAAGGACTCTACCGCTGGCTCGGCAGAGCTGAATTTGAGCGCGAGTCCTTTTTCAGAGTCCTTTCGTATCACAACTACCCCACAGACATCAGCTCAAGTGAACCACAGCTCAAGCAGTTTGTGACGCAAATTTGTAGGCGTGTTCTCTGGAAACCTTTGCGTAGTCATAGCAACGGTGACAGGGCCGAGATCCACATATGCTGGACATGTGGTTTTTATGTCACCTTCACGGAGGAATGTAAAAATTTTAAAAAAAAGTTGTTTTTGAAGTTATTCTGCTTAGGAAATCGAAATTTTAACAGATTTAAAAACTATTTTTCCTTAATTAATTACAGTAATAATTCGTATATTAAATCTGTAGATATATAAACTGAAGTACTATATTATGATATAGTATTGGATACAATATTATACATTAATACAAGCAAATGAAAATATATAAAATGAAAATATATACAATATATAAAATGAAAATATGGAAAGGCAAATGCAATTTCGAAGACGATTTCATTGTATGTTGTGGAAAAAGAAATTTTGTTTGTCTTATTTTACAATATTATAAGTTATAGTATGAGTTATATCCAAAATTATTTGATAATATAGTACTTGAATTACGTGATGACTAACTATTTCATTATTCTTTATTTAAATCAGTTTATCCCTCTGAACGCATGTACGTTTCTTATTAATAAACTGTCGGTAAATCAAATTTTATAAGAAACCATAGGACTTTTTTTTTAGGTTTAACCCCTGTCAAATTTCTTATTTTTTCTTTATTATAAAATAGGCTTTTTAAATTCCAATTCCAAAATTTTTAAATGATCATACTTAATTAGATATAGATATAATAAAGTCATTTATTTTTTCTTAAATTTTTATAAAAGCTTGTGAAATTGTTATCGGGGACAATATTCTTGGTTTATTTTTTTTTCTTATCATAATTCCAACGTTAGGGAAACCAGTAAATTTATGTTCAGATTTATATAAAAATCCTTAAGTTAAAAAAATTATATTTGGAATTGTGTAGATCAGAGGTAAAACATCGTTTCCTTGAGAAATGCTTTATAAACGGAGTGTAATTTTGCACATTACTTATAATAAATTATTTATTTATTTATTATTTAAATATCAAATTACATTTTGTTATTTTCAATATACAATAATAATAATACTTATAAAATATTTATAATTCAATAATGTACTTAAGTTTCACTTTATTGCTTTAACGTATGACCTTCTAGCGCTATTTAGGTAACATTGCGTACATTTATTGGTATTATTATTATTATTAACAATGATTATGTTTATTTCTTATTAATGTAATAATTTTTTTGCGTTTCATTTTTGTAATAAAAACTGTAATACACGAAAGAAACTGCGAGAGCCAATATATAGCGAAGCAAGGAGAGAAGAGCAAACATGCTGGGGGAGGGGGTGAGAATCGACACGCAATGACAGTATGTACTGATCCCGTACACTTGAAGGAAATGTGGCGTTTCTTTAATTTAAGATGATCAGCGTCATTCATAAAAATGCTTCATTCATCTTTTTTAGAATGAAGCATTTTTACCTGTTGCAAAGAAGCGCAGCGCCACGAGAAACTGCAGTAGCGGCGGCAGAGCGCCGCCTCCTCGAGGGCAATGCAAGTCGGCGCATACGAAAACGAGCGCAATCGAGGGCAAATGCAAACGCGAAAACGAGGGCAAATGCAAGTCGGCGCATTTCCCCCATTACGAGCATCACCGTATTTTTCACCAAACCGTATCGCATACGAAAACTATAATCATCGTATTCTTCAATTGAATTTGATCGGTCTCGAATTCTGCGATCACACAGGAATTCTAAAGTGTTCATCACGCGCGTGACTCGTTCGATATTTTCATACGCCGCCATGTTGAAGGACCCAAGAAAGGACTCTACTCGCTAAGCCACCTAGTTCGCGGCTCACATCCGGCGAGTCCATTCGCCCTCTGTTGACGCGCTTACGACCAACTGTGATTCCTTTTTGAGACCTTTTCAGAGACTCGGGCGTTTTGAGACCGTTTCAAGAGACTCAAGGCGCACGTTATACCCAACTGTGATGCGGGCCCTAGTGTTTTCCCCGTCGTGATTAGTCTAGCATATTTAGTTACTCGTCCTACTCTGATTCCTTGTGGAGGTGGTCCATGGTTTGATGATTATTATTTTAATCTTTTCCTTCTAAATTTTTTTGAAGATGTTCTTATTTGAATTTTATATAATGTTTACTGATTTTTTGTATCACTTAAGAATTTATGAAAATTTAATTTTTTTTTATTTCCAATTTATGCTCTCTATCATTTTTGCTGTCAGTTTCTCTTTATATTTGCAGTGCAAGCAACGTATCTCAGTCATCTAGTAGTTTGATCTTCAATTTTATCCCGAGACTTTCTTTTCACATTCCGTGGTATCAACAAGTTCCTTTTGGTTGCGAAACTCTGAATTTTTCCTGTACCTGAAGTGCATTCGATGTACCTCTCCCTTTCTGTCTTCTTTCCAGTCTTACTATTGGACTGTTTCTCTCGTTTGCTTGGAATCTGCTATCAACATCATCTATCTCACCTCTGTCAGCAATAAAGAAAATATTTATTTGGACTCCTTTTGTTTTTCTTTGATTTAAGGGTGTCTTGGGGTTGTGAGTTATTCGCGTAAGTTATTTGGGATTAACGTAACTTCTAGTACTTGTTTTATCCTCTTTTTTGCAGGGAAACGCGGTCCTTCTGACAATTTATTTACTTATGTTATTTGGGGGTTAATGCAAATTCTTCTCTTTTAACTTTCCTTTTTCTCTTTAATTACCTGCTAGGCTAATTATAGTCAATATTTTTACTATTAATCTGGGTTTTGCTGTTTATTGCTCCATTTTTGTTTTCTTAAAGGAACATCGGGTTTTTTTGTTCTCTTTGGAGCTTAGCGTGTAGGTAAACAAGACCTGTGTTTACTAGCACGTTACACCTATTACGCAGGCAGGTGTGCCGGTTACCTATTGCGAGTGATGTGTAATTATGTAGCTAATGTTCTGATGATTGCTTGTCCTACCTAATAGTTGGGGCCCCAAAAGTACCTTAATAATATAACGGACATTTTTTTGGTAAATCGCAAACAGTAAATTATTGACTGTTTATTTAGAATAAAATGAATGTCAATATAAAGAAATACAGCAGTATCGTGGTTTTTCTCAATTAAAATCGGTCCCGAAACCTAGCAACTCTCCGCCTCGGGGTCGGTCTTCGAACGTTAATACCTTATAGAACATATTGTGGGGGCGGGGGTACGCTACAGTATTGAACATTCTTTTGTATTTTATAAATAAATATCGTAATTTTTAAACCAAAATAAAAGTCTTTTAACGAGCCACGTTTACTCAATTTTGGGTTGTTTTTTTTTTTTAAAGTACCACCCATTATATTCTATATATTTTGCTTCCCCCTTTGAACAGTGCTAATGATATCACTAAAATAACATTAGAAATTTTCATTGCTAAGATATGGCATGTAATAGAGGAAAAGAACCCAAACCCGAGCTTCGTTTTTAACGCGAGCCCCCTGCTTTACTGCACTGTACAGTGCTAATGACACTTGGTAACACATTAAACTAGTAGTTTTCTAGAACCAGTTATGCTTAGAAAAGCGCTAGTGTCGTGATTTTCAATTATCCTTGTTCAGTAGCGAATTACTGTTTACCAAATTTTTGGTGTGCTTGATTTTGGTTAACATACATTGATATTTCTTTGGCAAGTCCTTAAATGATTGTATTCTTTTGAAGGAGTCATTAAAGCTATTGATTTAGGGCAGTAAAATAGATTTAAATTGAATGGTTAAAATTTATCATCATTTGAAATATAATTTAACTGGTGCCTAAGTTGGTCCCTCTAGAGGTCCAAATCTGGGCCCCATGTGAACCAAAAAATTTCCGTATTGTACACACTGATTTGCAATGAAAGTTTTCACAAAACTCCTAAGGAGAACTTTGGACCATGTGTTTGATGTGCAGTATCTAGATCTCATGTAGAATGTGCGGGAGCGGGGGGGGGGGGAGCACACAAATTTAACTCTTGTCGCACTTGATTTCAGTTTTTAAATGTATAAGTTCTTTATTATATTACTACTCTTTAGTAATTTTTTTATCAATATACAAAATTTCAATTATTTTTGTTATTTGGATATTTTTTTGGGTGGCAGACACATTTGGAGCCAGTTTTGCAAATCTACAAATTATAGTGGTTACAAAAGATGTTTTTTATTTCAAACACGGACATCGCCACAATGTTGACAGTGGGCCAGACAGATGTAAAAAGGGAAGATGAGTGTCGTCGACAACAATAAACGAGTTCCTCTCTTCAACTATGGGTAAATGGTGCGGCCTTCGAACCAGGATGATTGTAGGTGCTCGGAGCTATAAAGCGAGTATCAGCGAAACAGCAGCTGTCATGGGGTGGGCAAGAGCAGCTGTCGTTAAAGTATTTAAAGACTTGACGGTTAGCTGGAAGACAACGCCTGAACATTCGCATTGTGGCCGTCCGCGGATGGCTGATGATCGGCCAGAACGGAGACTGTCACTACTGGTAAAGGATAAAAGAACTTCAACTGTGCATCAAATCACTGTTGATCTTAATCACGGGCCGTCCAAAACGGACTCTGCTTGCACTGCCCGCCGCAAACTGCATCGCATGGGATACAGAACTGGAAGACCTGTCCACACATCTTTGCTGTTTGCAGCCAACAAGCGAAAACGACTCTAATTCGCTCAAGAGCACAAGGACTGGACTATTGAGCAGTGGAAGAAAATCATGTGGTCTGACGAGTTAAGATTTCAGGTACATCATGTAGACAGCCGCGTCAGAATCTGGAGGAAACAGCACGAAAGCATGGATCCTGCATGCATGATTACAACCCTTCAGGCCGTGTTATGGTGTGGAGAATGTTTTCCTCACATTTTTTGGCTGCTTTTATACGTGTTGGACAATGTCTGGATGGTACAGCATACCTCCGTATCGTCGCCGATCAAGTCCACCCTGTTATGTTGATGGCATACCCCAATGGAGATAGGTACTTCGAGCAAGCCAAGGCGTCATGCCACTGAGATCGAATTGTGCAGGAGTGATTTCAGGAACATGAGGGGACTTCACCTTACTTCGATGGCCTCCATATTGCCCAGAACTAACTCCAATTGATCATTTGTGGGACGAAGTAGAACGAACCAACAGATGGCTGGATCCATCTACCTTCAAATCTAGCACAGTTAGATAGTGCTTTCCATCAGGCATGGTGTCATTCCTCTCACCAATTTCCAACATCTCGTAGAATTAATGCCACGAAGAATCACCGCAATTTTAAAGGCAAAAAGTGGCCCAACGTGATGCTGACAGGGTGGTCTTTATAATATGCTCACTCAGTGTATAATTATATCGGTCTTTAAAAACAACCTGTGATTTTACGACAGAGTCAACCCGTTTCTGCGATAGCCTTCTTCGGAACTGCGTGTAACTCATTTAAACAAGTTTAGCAGAACACTTTGGGAAGGGAGAGAGAGAGGGGAAGGGAAGGGTTGGGGGTTGGGAAAAGAGGATGCAATTTGATTGCTGCATTCTTAACTAAACAACCAATGGGAATAGGATTAATCTGGCCCAATAAGTTTGTACAATTTATTAGGCCAGAATAATCCTATTCCTATTGTTTATTTATATAAGAATGTGATCACATTGTCTCCCCTTCCCTCACCCCCCAACCTCTCTTCCCCCACGTGTTTTTCTAAACTTCTTTAAATGTGTTTCACACTCCTGAAAAAGACTACGGTGGAAACGCGTAAACTCTATATCGTGAAATCACTGGTTGTTTGTAAAGACCGTATATATATATGTATTTTTTTTCACTTAAAATGTAGACTTGTTTTTTTTTTTACAAAAATATATACCCTCACTCACTCACTCACCTAAAATCAAGGCACATCCTTACGATGAGATTTCCTGTCCGTAATGAGAGAGATCCCACTGCTTCCATTCTCGGAATGCAGGTCTTGATATCATACAATCATTGTAAGCAAAACTAGCTGCAAAACTGGCAGCACACCGAGCGCTATCCGCATTTGAATGGAGGATAATTGTTGGTGCCAGACGGATGGCTGCCCCAATTTTAGAAGTAACCAACAGTCTGCATTTTTCCCATATGATCGTTGCAAGGGTCCATCCAGAATACACCGAACGAAGGGTTATAACCCTTATCGGGTGGTTCGCCCACGCTTCATTGAGGACAGTGGGCCATATCACCATGCGGTCAAGCAAGGACGTCCCACAACTTTGTCCGTAACGAAAATTTGGCGAATCTTGGCAGCTGCAGGCTTTGGGAGCAGGAGGCCACGACGCGTTTTCTTGACAGCTATACATCGTTGGCATCGCCTTGCCCGGGCCAACGAACTTCGACATTGGACTGCTGAGGAATGGGGAAGGGTTGCCTGGACCAACGAGTGACGGTTCAGTTGTCTCGGGTCGATGGTAGTTCCGTGTCTGGCGTAGACCACACAAAGCCAGGAACCCCCCCCCCCTTCTCAGGTTAGTGTGTTTTCCGATCTGGGGTGTGTTCTCGTGGCATGTTATCGGTCCATTGGTGCATCTGACATCCACTCTGCGTGCTACTTCCTATGTTGATCTGCTTAGAGGCCACCTACACCCCTTCATGAACTGCTTTTATCCCGCAGGCAACGGCATCTTCCAGCAAGAAAATGCGCCTCCACACACGGCCCTTGTGACACGGCTAGAGAAATATGCTACCAACTCCAGGAAAATGTTTTGATCTCTACGTTTCACAGATTGCAATCCCATTGAATATTTGTGGGACGTCATCGAAGGATCTGTCAAGTTGTCGCTAACACAGCTGGTAAATGCTGCATCGTTATGGAGTACAGTGGAGGCGGCATGGTTTGCAGAGCCTGTGGATGTATTCCAGGTCATGAAGAGCCACCGCTCTTTTCTGGGCCAACACGTTATTAGGCAAGTGTGCCATGACATTTGGTCAGTTAGTCTATGTTGTAGTAATAAATTGTGCATACATTGTTTAAATTTTGATTTTATTTTGTACAAATATGAATTTTTTTATTTTAAAAATAAAATGGGGCCAGGTTTGTGTACGAAGTGGAAATGACATGTCCTGAACGAATATATAAGACTAGCTAATATGTTCGAACGTAACAAATTTGATTCAGTGTTACGTCTGCCATTAATACCATTACGGTACTAATGAAAATTTCCAATTTTAAGATACGGCGTATAAATTGTCAATCGACTCGTAAAGATATGCTATGAACGAATAGAAAGTGAATTATACGTTGGATGATGAACGATTTAGATCAGGGTAACCTCTGCTAATGATACCATTATGGTACTATTTTGAAATTTTCAATGCAAACTTATGGCAAGTGATATATTAAACAACTTGTAACGACATGCACTGAACGAATATATAAGTTTTTAATATTACCATATGCGGTACTATGGTAATTGTTCTCGCCAGTGATGTTATCTCTAATTGTGTCCATTTTAACAAGAAGCTAAAACAATCAAGTTATTTCATAACCTGTTGCCTCATTTTATTTAATTTATTGGTTTTATTGATATTTTTGAAATAGTGTATCTTTTATAATTGTTTGTAACTAGCTTATACCCTTGTTTTTGTTTTATTTACCTTTGATAGCTCATTATTTGTCTTACACCTCTCCTTTTATTCTTTACATGATACAGTTTTATATATATTTATTCCCAGGAAACGTAAACAATAAACATAATACTAATTTCATTTATATTTTTTTTTTTATTTATGGAAGGTAATTAACATACTACAACACGGTTTCGTATTCTCTGCATTATGATTTAATGCTTCATCCCCTTCTTGGATATCTCGTGCGCTTCTTCCTCTTCTTCTACTGAAGGTAATAAGTCTTCTCCCCATAGCTGCTATCCACGTTGCGTAATTTTGCATTTCTCCTCTTTTTCTGAAATGCGTACACAAATATTGAAATTATTTCTTTTCTGATCAGGTATATCTCACAAATCTGATTAATAATTTATCTTTAAACTCGCCGTAACTGTCTAAAGCAGTAAATCTCCTACTCTCTCACACATAACACAATGCGTAACCCTTAAGGCCGTTTCACATTACAACCTTTGCGAACGAAAATCGGACGAAAAAATTTCGGACGACATTTTCGCAGCCCGATGTAGCTTTCACATTACATGCGAAACGACCGACTGTCGGTTGCCTGGTGCATACGATGCTAAAATCATGCGTCCAGTTCGATTAGATATTTTTCGCATCGGACCGATTCCACCATATGCGAGAGCCAATCAAAAATGACGTTTAAAGCTATTGTTTACGTTGCTTGAGGAAGAAGAATGTTGTTGTCTGCCTATCATTGTTCAGTGTTTTTCTCAGATGGAATGTTTGCAGTTATAAAAGAGATACTGAAAATGAGTTATGTTTATAAAATGTCTAATTGTAAATGTTGAGATTAATTGAATTAATGAAGTTAACTAAAATAGCTCCATATTATTTCGCTGAACAACAGTATGCTTTTAAAAATGTTAATATTCTTTGCCTGCGCAGCAGAATGCACCGCCTTGCAAACAATAAACGTTTCTTTCTTAAAATTAATAATGACGATGATCGATAATCACGATACCTGATAGACATGGCAGACATGTTTGTTTTCTTTGCGCATGCCGACAGCGCTGTCAATGTGAAAGCAATCTGCGAATTTCGGACACCTGATTTGTAGACGGTTGTCGTGTTGCCAACGAGATTTCTGCCGTCCGAAATTCGGCCTAGATTTTGTCGTCCGATTTTCGTTCGCAAAAGTGGTAATGTGAAACAGCCTTTAGCCGTAATTTTGCCATCGCAATAGTAGAGACTACTTCCCACTTTTGTGCAAGCGATCATTTCTTCCACAAACCGAAAGATCTCTTCGATGTCTGTTTTCTTGTCATAAATTGGTATTTCTCGGTTTAAATTCAAGTATTCATTATTTAGGTTAATTTCTAACTGCTGGTTTGCTAATTCCATCTTTACTATTAAATTTTAATTTCGTTTGCTAAAACTGATTTATTTTTCTTTGCTAGGTTTTTCCACACCAAGGAAATTTCTAACTTTCCACTCCAATGTCAAGGAAAGAGATATCGTAGCTCACAAACATACTGTCAATAAAACTTAATTCTAGATACAATTTTAAAACCCTTAATCGTCAATAGAATTTTACTATCAATTATAATTCCTAAATATTAAATACTTTAATGATTCTTAACCACACCGTTGATGACAACATTAATAAGTATGGAAATTTATTACAATTTGCATATTAGTTTTACTCTGGGACCATCCGTTATTTTTTTTACAGAATGGTGTATTGTAACGCTGTCGTAAATCTTAATAATTAAATCCCACGTTACACCCACAATTAATAAATATTATCCTTTCGCGATTGCGCCATTGTAATGGACCCAGGACCCCAGGTTATTATTTAAATAACTTAGAATGATTAATTTGGAATAGGTTTTAGAAATAAGGTCGAGGCCCAAACGTACCTTCTATCAGTGTTTCTCAGATAGGGAATAAAATAAAAGATAATTCGACCTAGTAGGAGATTGCACCAGGATTTTCTGCCCAAGATACTCGTAATTGACAATTTGGAACTCCGAAAGTAAAATGAAAAAATATAATTTATTTAGTAACAGACAAAACAGACAAGAATAAAGGGACAAACGTTTATGAAAACCATTACCTTAAATAATGAAAAATTTAACAGTTACAATTTAATATAATGTTAAATCTTTTAGAACAACATCCTATTTAATTAAAAGACAAATCAAAACTTGACCTGAATTCAAAAGGAAGAAAATTACTGAATTTACGTGTACAATTAGATTTAAACATTACTCAAGGTTTGTAAGTTTTTTTTCACCAGTTTAACTTTCAGTTATATTAAGTATTCTGTCCAACGAAAGTTCAAAAATTAACAATGTCTAACAATTGAAATTAGAAGTTTAACTGGACACGTACACTCTAACTTTTGTTGGATAGATTATAATCACCAAGAATGTTAAAGTCTTAAGACGATTTTACTCGTTAAATTTAATATTTAAAATGATTGTTGTTGACCAAAATGATATGACAAATGAGGAAGTGAGTGCACCGTAACCCAATCTTCAACTTCTGTTCTATTATTGCGATCAGTGGCAGGGAAGGTTGTCCTCATCGTTGGGCTCCGCGATTGTATACATTCTAAACTAAGTCTCTCCGAAACAAATATATAAAAATACGTCTCATTTTTAAGGTTTTAATAAAACTCATGAAGTATTAACTGATAATATATTTTTTCTAAGGATTTTAGTGAAAAGATTTCACTTTAAGACTATCACGACCAGGGTCTATAGAAGTAAAGATACTGATCACGACTGTTTCATTTTTCTCTTCTCACGCGCGCTCGTTCGTCTTTGTTCACTGACAGTTAGTGATGGGAGTAATCGATACTCAACTATCAAATGCTACTGAAATGCAGAGCAAACTAAAAATACGGGCCCCAGCTCTGATTAGTTATTACAGCCCACATATAATAGGGGTTGGTTTTGTGGGAAAAAGATTGAAGCAGCATCCGTATGTTTGTTCAATCATCCATGTCTACATGGATTTAGTATTCCATTTTTTAATAAATTTTTTCTTCTCCTGAAGTGTTGTTGTATTTTCCAATAATCTTTTTCGGAACTTAACTGAGATGAGAGTCGTATTTACAGTGTTTATCGGAAACATCGAAAATTTAATAAATGGTTGATTGCTCGTATTAAATACGTTTAGAACTTCATTCATTGATTAAACACTGTAAAGTTCATTTAAAAACAATAAAGCTCCTTCCATTTTTCTTAGCCATATTCCAAATTGTTTACTTAATGGTTACAAAAAAACTTGAATAAAATTGCTGAGTTGCCAACTTTATTCTTAACGAGCGTGTTACTTAGGAGCTTTCAGCTTCGCGTACATTAAAATTATATTTAATACAGAGTGAGTAGCGACCGGGAAAAGTCGGGAAATTTTTGATAACCGGGAAAAGTCAAGGAATTTTACCAAACTGATTCTTCTCCTAAATGCCAAATTGATTTCTAAGAACAGATACTTTTTTCCAATTGTAATGAACGATATCTTAAAATTACCAGTTTGTTTACTCTATTTCTTCTGGTTCCCCGTCAGTAGAGAGGCAAATTCCGTTAGTCTTTTTAACCCATTAATCGATACCTCCGAAAAAGTAATCGCGAGTATTCGATTACTAGATAAATTTGGTGTCGCCTATCACTACCGATAGTAGAACTAACTCAGAATCGCCAAGATACTTCAAAGTCGTTAACTGATGCTTAGAGCCGAATTTTTTTAACATAGGTTGGTGACTGGTTATAAACATTAGAAAGTGTTCAGTAGTTGATAACGGGGTGGGGGTCTCCAGGCGAAAGAGCTCGTCTGTAAAACAACTCCACTGAAAAGTTGGAAATAGCTTGTTTGTTCCGCGACAGAAAAGTTGGAAATAGCTTCAACTAACATGATTCAAATTAATAACCAATCTTATATTAAAATTTATAAAATTTGTGTGGTGAATGATGATGATTAAAGATGTATAAAGTTGAAATCTTTCTAGCTCTGGTTGTTGAAATGAGGAATTAATGCGAGTTTAAAGCAGAATTATTTGGAAATTACTTCTAAAATGAAATTTTTCGATTTCACGGGAGCGCAGAAATCAGGCAGAAAAGATGACAGAACGCCGCACCGCAAACAATTTCCCAATTAATTCGAACCGTGTACGCAGTCAAAGTAGAAAGTTTGCGTCAGCAGCGCCGCGAACCTAGCAGATCTCCTTCCAAAAACGGTAGATAAATGGTGATAACCGCAAACGCTTCACGTTTCACGAAAAAAGCGGCACAGCAAGCATCTGCAATCCAATGTTGGTACGTAGCCAAAGAGAAAGAGAAGGACAGGTCATGGCCAACGTCTCATAAAGATAAGGCCTGAGCGCGTAAACGTCATATATTGTTAAATCATCATGCGAAGAAAAAATTTAGGGCTTATCATTGGTAGAAATGCTATTGAACATGTCTTCGGATGATGTTGTAACAATGTATGACGTTTCCGTGCAGAGGCTTTCTCTTTAGGAGGTGTTGGCTCAGCGCGGAAAAGTCACCTGATCATAGTAGTCCGGTCAACAATACTACTTTCATTGTTTCCAACGAACGAAAAAATATTGTTAAAATCCAAGATGGAAACAAGGAAGGTTGCATTCTTACTTAAACTAGTATCGTGACGTGACTTCTCCGCGCCAGCGCCTGTCCAACCAACACCACCTAAAAGACAAAGCCTGGTCACTGCGTCATCACATCTGGGCTGACAATTCAACTTTCTTTGTTTAAAACAGACGAATAAGCAGCTGTTGTAATCGGCGTTTTTTCGTTTGTTGTAAACAATTTACGTTAGATTGTCAGGCTTGGTTTGATAGCAGTCCACAGGCAGTGAGAAGGCTTTGTTTTTTAGGTGGCGTTGGTCCAACCAACACCTCATAAAACTTAAGCCTGAGCACTGAAAAATAAGATTAACAATGCCTTTTTATGATGATGTAACAATGTATGACGTTTTAGTGAATGCTCAGGCTTTAGTCTTTGGACCAACACCTCCTACAAAGAAAACCTGTGCACTAAAAATTTATGCATTGTTTCATCATAAAAAGGCATTGTTAACCGTACTTCTACCAATAATAAGCTCTAAATGATGACTTATTATCTTCATTCTCCACTGGTTTTAATTTGTTTTGCTACATTTAACTGTAAATATCACACTGTTTTTAAGCAGACTGTTTAAAAATACATACACATGAAATTTTTATCGTTTTCTTTTTATAGATTCTACTAATATAAAGTGTGGCCAAATGAAAAGGAGACTACTTTTATATCTAAGGGATATTTCAATTACAGAATATTTTAATTAACGAATATTTGATGTTCAGTTATTGTGTCAAAAGATGCCTCCACCTTTTTAACATTGATAACGATGCATTGATCTCAGAGCGTAAAAAGTGAATGATGCCTTCAGTGTTGAAACTCCTGGGTTGCATATGAATCTATTTTCTACGATGTTCTACACTTTGTCGCAAGTGAACCGATGACCTGTCAGCGATTTTTTATGGGGCTGAAAGTAAGGGAGTCACATGGGCAGATGTCGGGGCTGCACGGAGGATGTTTGAGGACTTCCTATCGAAATGTTTTCAGCAGTCGGAGGGTCTTCTTGGCCACAAGTGGCTTAGCGTTGTCCTGGAATAAAACTATCCAAGTGTCATGGCGGCAAAATGGCACCAACACGAAAACGCGGTAATTGCAACATTTATGTAAAAGTAGAAGAAACAAATATTCGATGTGAAGGGATTTGTAACAAATTGTTTCATATCGAATGTGTGAATTTAAAAGATCAGGATCTACAATATTTGAAAAACAATTGTAAATGTCCTATGAATGTTTTCAAAGTGAGAAATTAAGATATGGAGATAACAGGCTAATCAAGAACAGTGCATTACAAATGAAAGAGGTAAGCCGAACAGCATTAAATCCGATGAAGTAACTCAACTCAGTGAAAATTCTAAAAAAAATAAAAATGTAACACTTGATGACACGCAAAATTTCAAGACGGAGTTACTTTCTCTGTAAAATGCTTTCAATAAGAAGAGAAAGAATTAGAAGCAGCATGTCAAAATATAAAGTTAATAGCAAATCAACAAGAAAAATTAATTAAAAAATTAATCAACAAGCAAAATACAATATTTAAAACACAGAATAAAAAATTTTGATCTTGAAACTTCCCATCACACCGTAGTGATAAATGGTATTCTCCACCACGATAGAAAAGATTTGAAACTTTGTCAGTAAAATTTTAAACTATCTGCAAGTTCGTTTCGATCCAGATTATTTCAGCGACGCGAGCTTCATCAAGAAATGAGTCGTCACAATTGCACATTCCTATTTTTTTGAACATTAATAAACAGTTGAAAATTAATATTTTGGAACAAAAGAGAAAAAAGTTCAAGCATATGTCAACTGCCGATGTTGGCATATGTAATGAAGAATATACTATTTATCTTAATGAATTTTTAACCTCAGAACAGTGAAAACTTTTTATAGCTACAAAAAAAGAAGCGAAGAAAAAAAATTATCGATTTGTGTGGACGAAAAACTCTCGTATTTTCCTTAGGCAATCACCAGAAGCTTCTATTAAAGAAATAAAACAACTTGAAAATTTAAAATTATTTTAAAATGCAATAAATAGAAATCTATAAACCATCGATAATAATTTTAAACGCGAGAAGCATCTATGGAAATAGAAATCAAATAGAAGATCTCTTAAATCAATATGAAGATAAGATGAATATTATGATAATCACAGAAACAAGGTATAAGAAGCAGCAGACTTTAATGTTTCATAATTTTATGCAATTTTCAATAATGAGAAATGAAAGGCGTTCAGGAGGTATATCTATATACATCAAAAAGGAGAGCCCCTTTATTGATATGAATATTGAATATAGCCAAGTTACCTCAAATCTTGAGAGCATTGTTCTTAAAAATAAAAATTATACGAACGGCGGTTGCTCTCTACCACCATCGGCGAATAAACATCAAAGCATTGAGGATTTGGAAGTGATTCTATATAAAATTTCTACAGATAAAAATGCAATTTTTTAGGTGGTGACTTCAATATAGATATAAATACTAAAAATACTATTACTTGTAATTTTATACGTCTTTTAAATTCTTATGGTTTATCTCCTTTAAATACTTTTTCCACACGAATCACCCAATCATCAAGCACTTGATTGGATATTGGGTTTTCATATTTCTCTTTTGAAGAAGTTGTACCTATTTACTATGATATTGCAGATCATTTATCAGTTGTTTTTTTTTAATACAAATTTTCCATAACACTGTATTATTACAAACAACACAATCAGAATATTTAAAAATTAATCAGAAAAAAATTAAGCTATTTAGAGAATACTTAAAGTCTATAAATTGGTATTATTGGTCAACATTTGACAACTCAGATAAGGCCTATGATATTTTCTATTCTTTGTTAATTACTCGGTAAAAGGTGCTTTTTATTAAAATAGATTAGCAGACTAAACAGATTACTTTTAATAGAAGCAAAAATAAACCATGCTGTAATTCTAAAATTCAACGAAAAATTCTTAAGCGAAAACTAAAATATATTAAATTTTTGAACGAAAGAACAGATGCAGCTTCGCTGGTATATAAAAAATTTCGAAATAAAATAAATAGTGAAATTAAGATAACCAAAAAAAATTTTTATTTAAATATTTTAAATACTAAGAATATTAATATAAAAATGAGACCGTTAACTTTATATGAAATTATTCAGAAAGGTAAAAAAAAATACCCAACCAAGCTCGATTTATTACGGTGATAAGATGTACGAAGGTATAAAATTAGGTGAGGGTTTAGTCACTTACATGGAGAATCGTCAGAGAACACTTACAAAGTCCCCTTTGAGTTCTCTTGAATCTTTGAACGTTAATTCTTTTTGCTGTAAAGAATTTACTGTTGCTGAAATTTTTAATCAAATACATATAAACGATAACAAAATTGCCAATGGTATTGATTTAATTTCAATTAAGATTTTAAAGAGGTTGCAGATATAGTTAGTTTTCCATTTAGAATAATTTTTAATATGTGTATTCAAAGAGGTAACTTTCCCTCTAAATGGAAACAAGGCAAGTATGTTTTTTTCCATAAAAAGCACTGTAAATTAGATCCTAATAATTATAGAACGAGTACCATATTATCAAATATCGCACGAGTTTTTAAAAAAATTTTAAATACTAGGATTTGGTCCTTTTAGAAAAATATTGTATCATTCATAAACACCAGTATGCTTATCAGAAAAACAAAAATTCGGGCGATTTAGGATACAGACTTTATAATTATATTGCAACCTCTTTAGATAAATACAATCCCACTCTTTTAGTTTCTTTAGATATACAAAAGGCTTTTGATACTGTTTTTATTGAACTTTTACTAAAGAAATTATCAGCTTATGGTTTTAGGGGTAATATTTGAAATTTACTGTCCTCTTTTTTATATAAAAGATGCAGTTATGCTAGTATCAACAATAATATATCAAGACCAGTTATAATGAAAAAAGGAATTCCACAAGGTTCTCCCCTTTCGGCAACACTTTTCATTTCATTCGTAAATGATTTATTTAAAACTACAAAATATAATTCGCTACTGTGAATGTATGCTGATGATACCAATTTGGTGGTTAATGCACCTTCGTTAGAACAGTTACAAAACCATGCTTTAGAGAATATACTGAACATTGAAAACTAGATGATCAAGAAATCTGAATTTATACGTTACTTAGGAAATAAAAATAAAATAAATAATAATGTAAATATTGAATTGAAAATAAATAATGAAGTAATAAAACAAAAATGCGCATTTAAAATTCTAGGCGTGTGGTTTAAAGCCAATTTGTGTTGGAAAAAGCATATAATCTTTATATAAGAGAAAATCGCTCCAATTAATGGAATTATTAGAAGAAATAAAAATTTATAATCTTCTAAAGCTTGTGTAGTATTGTATAATGCTTTTATAACCCCCTATATCATGTATTTAAATGTCTTTTGGGGTGAGGCTGCAGTAACTTTAATGTCACAATTGCAGAAGATCCTCAATCGTTTTTTTAGAAATTTATTTCATTTACCTATTTTTAGTACAATTAAAAAAAACTCATTAATTCTGTAAATATTTTAACTCTGAAACAAACGCATGTAATAGCTTTTTGTTAACAAATGTTTAAAGAAATTAATTTTAGAAGCTCTGAATTTTTAGGAATTGGAAAATGTTTTAAAAATATAAGGAAATATTCAATATATAATCAAATAATAACTATCTGGAATCAAGTCCTCCCCTGATATTAAAAATATAACTTCGTATAATGTATTTAAAATAAAAACTAGAAAATGGAATGTTATAACCTATTAAGTGTAATTCTATTATTTTTGTTTTTGTTTGAGGCCACCCCTGTTGAATCTTAGATTTTCTGATGGACCCTTTTTCATACTGTATTCTTTTCTGTAGATATATTTTTTTTTGTTTTCAGAATGAAATATCATTATCACCAGGTGCCGCTGTTTTATCAGCTCTTTCTGTTTTGTTTGTCTGTCGTTTTTTTTTTTAATATATGGAAAAAAAAGGTAATCAGGGCAAGATTGGCATATGTGAGTCCTGTGGGAACAGCATTTATGGTAAACAGGCGTACATAATCTGTAATGGAGACTGCAAGAGAAAATTTCATGCGAAGTGCGTTGGGGTGAAAAAGAATACATTAAAGTGGATCGGATCGACATGTCTCTGTGAAATATGTCGTGAGGTTAGCACGGTTGATTGGCCTAGAGTGAATTAAAACAACAGTGAACTGAATCTAGAAGATGATCACGACTCAGGAAGTACTGGAGTCAGTGCAGTTAGTGCTGTTGATTCTACAACTTCAATGTCAATTTTGCTAAAAACGGTAAATGATTTAATAGTTTCTGTTAAAGAAGTTATATTACTAGCATCTAAGATTCAGGAGGAGAATAGATCAATACTTAATAAGGTTTATAAGATTCTTGATATTATTACTTTAAATTCTACCTCTGCTTGTAATGTAAAATCTGTTCCCGCTGTCTCAAAATGTATGATTCCAGCCGTTAACCTAAGCAAGCTTTGAAATATCTTAACATGGATATGAGTTTAGATGATAGGAAAATAACTGATAGAAAAAATAATGTCCGAAAATCAGGTAAATCATATAAAAGACTGATATTTGGGAATGTGGCGGATTCTGGCTCTAAATTTAAGGCAGCCAAAAATTCATTAAAAGACAAACTGGTTAATGTCTTTATTTCCAGGCTGGTACCGGATTTGAACAGAGATGATCTATTAATATTTCTGCATCAAATTTTAAAACCAGAAGAAGTTTTCATCTGTCATAGATTAAAAAATAAATTTAATTCCTATTCTTCGTTTTATGTTTCTGTTGCTGCAAGTTCTGTTGATAAGTTATTCTTGCCCTCTAATTGGCCTGAGGGTGTTTTATTATCTGAATTTTACGGAAACTTAGATGATGATCAGATTTTGACGGGTTTGGGAAAAAACCCTTCCATCTGTTACCAATGTCAATTAAAATTCATTATCAAAATGTCCGTGGCCTAAGAACTAAATTATTGGAAGTGAATAGTGCCACGGCGTGTCATAAAGATTTTATTTTTTGCTTAACTGAAACGCGGCTAGATGACTCTTTCACGAACTTTATGCTTTTTGATGAGAATTTTAGAGTCTTTAGGTCAGATCGTAAGGCTGATATGAGAGGTGGAGGAGTTTTAATTGCTGTTCCAACTGCTATGGAAGTCACACGAGATCTTTTTAATTATTCAGTCATGTCTATTGATATAATTGGGGTAAATATCAGATTAAGGAATTCCAAACTCTTGAATTTTGTTGTTCTTTATGTTCCCCCGACCAGTACAAAGGAGAATTTCGAAAAATGTTTGGACGAATTACTGAACAAATTTGACTGTTTTAATGGTAATCTTTTGATTTTGGGAGATTTTAATTTTGGATCATATTTCCCTTCTAATAATAGCAAATATTACTGCAGAACCCCATCAAAATATACTAAATTGTGGGCTAATGAACTTAATATTTCAGATAAGAATAATATCTGTAATCATCGTAATGACAAATTAGATAAAGTATTTTCAAATATTCCAGTCAAAATTATACGTAGTACTTTATCAATTGTTCCTGAAGATAAGTTCAATCCTGAGCTGAAGATACAATTTCAAATGAGTCCTAAAAAGAGCCTAATTTATACTCCTCATTTGTGTAATTTTCGTGCTGGAAACTTTGAAATGTTGTATAATTATCTGAAATCATTCAATTGGCAATTAATTGGTGAGTTTAATGATGTAGATCAGATTTGGGACTTTATTGTGAATACTATTGAAACTGCCTTTGAACTTTGTTTTTTTAAATTGACTTTGCCACCGTTGGACAAAATGCGTACTTCTCCCTTTGGTTTTCGAGTAAATCTATAAAGTTATGTAATCGTAAAAATAAACTGCATAAGTTATATATGAAGTCTGGATGTTGTAAAGTGTTAGATAGCTTCAAATCAGCAAGAAAGCAATTTAAATTATTTAGAAAAATGGATTACAATATTTATTTTCATAAGATGGAGACTGATCTTATTCATGACTCGAAAAACTTTTGGTCGTTAACAAAGAAGCTCTTGGGTAGCAAGACAATGTACGCTGAAAAACTTGAAAGTTTGGATTGCAACGGTCGGGGGAAGCGCATGCTTTTACCCAGGAGGAGAAACGGGTAAAGCGACAACGGGATCGGGTGCTGTCAATCGGCACTCGGAACGTATTCTCCATGACAGGAAAGGAATCAGAGTTAGGGGAGGAAGCCAAACGTTATCGACTGTATATCATAGGTATTACCTCTACGAAACGTCCGGGTTCTGGTCTCGACCCTAACATGACTGCCCAGGCGGGAGTGGGGATACTCACAAGTCCCCGGCTGGCAGATTATGTTGCAGATTGGACCCCCTTACGTGGAAGACTGTGTCTCCTGAGGCTTCAGATAGGGAAACGGTCTCTGTCTCTATTCGTTGCATAAGCTCCGAATGCAGTCACAGAGTACCCACTTTTTCTAGATGAAGTTGATGCTGCTCTTAGCAGGAGAGGGAGTGCAGATTCTGTCATCCTGAAGGGCGACTTCAATGCACACTTAGGGGGTGATGACCAAACAAGATTGGGAGGAATGATGACCCCGAATTAAATGCGAATGGGAAGTGCTTGTTGGATCTCTGTTGCAACAATAGACTTTCCATCACAAACACTTTCTTTCAGCACAGGGATGTCCATAAGTATATCTGGTACAGGGATGCAATGGACCAGAAGTCACTGGTTGATTTTGTAATTGTTTCACCTGACTTATTCCGACCAGTGTTGGATACTCGTGTCAGGAGACGGGCCGAACTATCAACTGATCACCACCTTTTCGTTCTCTGAATCTATGCCAAACAAGCGAAATACTACGTTTAGACAAACTTAGCGCATCAAATGGGAGGTACTGGAGGATAGAGCTGTGAGGAAGACCTTTGCAGATAGCATATCTTCAAGTTTCAAAGAACTACCCAGTGATCGTGGTACTGTTGAAGAGGACTGGCAGTTGTTTAAAACTGCTGTGATTACTTCGGCTGCATTGTGCTGTGCTTGTAAGCGGCTGAGTGTTGCGCAGGCCGATGAGGAAAGGACTGCATGGTGGAACGGTGAAGTCCAAGAAGCTGTCAAGGCAAAGAGGGAAGCCTATTTGCTATGGCTTGCAAATAAGGCAACTTCGAGTCGAGTGCGGTACACTGAGGCGGGAAAAGCAGCAGCAAAGACAGTATCAACAGCTAAAGCCAAGACCTGGGAGAAGTTCGGGGAGAAATTGGAGGCAGACAATGGTTTGGCAAACAAGGTGTTCTGGCAGACCGTGCGCCGCCTCCGTGGAAAGAAGTCTCTTTCATCACAAACTATTAAGAGTTCAGATGGGAGGCTTTTGAAAATGGAGGAGAGCGTATTGCATAGGTGGAAGGAATACTTTGCATCTCTTCTTAATCCGGTGACAACAACAACTGAGGAATACGAGGTGCACCTTAAAGGGGAGAAGAGTCTCGGTAGTATCACTGAAACAAAAGTCAGATGGGCAAATAGGTCCCTGAAGACTGGCAAAGCTGTAAGTGATGATGAAATCCGGTCCGAGATGTCAAAGGCCTTAAATCAGGATGTCATCCTGTGGCTGACTCGAGTGTGTCAGGTTGCTTGGATATCTGGACAGGCCCCCAAGCAATGGCACACAGGAATTGTGATTTCCTATCTTCAAAAAGGGAGATCAGAGAGATTGCAACAACTACGAGGCATCTCTTTGCTCAGCATTCCTGGGAAAGTTCACTTTAAGTGTCTGGAGAAGAGAAGTCGGGAAATAGTCGACTCCAAACTGTCGGGGAGCAGTGGGGTTTCCGACCTGGCCGAAGCACGACGGATCACATCTTTGCTCTAAGGCAAATCTTTGAGAAATCCTAGGAGTATGCAAAAGAGGTCTACGCTTGCTTTGTGGACCTCAAAAAAGCATATCACAGAGTTCCTCGGGAGAAGCTCTGGCAAGTGTTGCAAGAGTATGGAGTGGATGGGCAATTACTGGTTGCTATCATGTCTCTGTATGAAAGCTCTGAGATGTATGTCCGGTTAAATGGCATTAAGTCAAGACCGTTTACCATGGGTGTTGGACTCCGCCAAGGGTTCGTACTGTCGTCCATCTTGTTCATTATCTTTATGGACTGGATAGACAGGGGCAGCCGAGGCGATGAGCATGTTTGTGTGGGCGACTGCCTAGTGGAGAGGTTGCGCTTTGCGGACGACCTTGTCCTGCTTGGGACTTCTCGCACGAACCTTCAGCATGCACTAGACCGGTTTCCAGCCAAATGTGAAGAAGCTGGAATGAAGATCAGTGTGGCTAAAACCGAAGTTCTGGTTCTTTCAAGACAGCCAGCTCAGTGCGCTCTCCATGCTAGAGGAGCCTGATTGAGACAGGTGGAGAAATTCAAGTATCTCGGGAGTGCATTAACGAGTGATGGACGGCAGGAGAAAGAATTGGATGCTCGGATCAGTGCAGGAAGCTGTGTCAGACGTGAACTGTGACGATCCGTGGTAACGAAACGAGAGCTGGGTAACAAAGCCAAGCTCTCCGTCTTCAAATCTATCTTTGTCCCCATTCTCACCTATGGTCATGAGGCTTGGGTAATGACTGAAAGTGTGCAATCGCGGGTACAAGCGGCCGAAATGAGATTCCTGAGAGGTGTGGCAGGTGTTACCTTACTAAATAGAGTGTACAGCAGCACAATAAGGGAATCTTTAGGTGTTGAGCCGCTTCTTATCCGCATTGAGAGATCTCAGTTGCGCTGGTGTGGCCACGTGATACGAATGCTGCAAACTAGTCTTCCTAGGCAGTTGTTATTTTCCAAGCCGGTGGGTAGGAGACCAAGGGGTCGGCGTAGAACCAGGTGGCTAGACTACATGGAGAATCTGGGTTTGAGTCGCTTGGATATTACCAGGGAGGACATGCGCTTGATGGCGGAAGATTGCGATAGCTGGAGATCCTCTATAGGGCTGCTGCCCCGGCGACCCTAACGGATAAGCGGGCTTGAAAAGTAAGTAAGTATAGGTTGTTAGAGGGACTTGAACTAAATTTTAGTCAAGACTCTATATTAAAGGCTGATTATGAAGGTCTGTCTGAATTTTGGAAAAAAAATGATGTGCCTTTTTCGTTAATATACATTACGGAATTAAATATAATCTCAGCAGCTAATAAAACTAAAGCTTCCAGGCAGCTAGATTCTAATAATATTCCTGATTATATTTACAAGGGGTGCATTGATGCCCTTTCTAGTCATTTTTGTAAATTGTCTAAACTTTCGTTAAGTTAAGGTAATTACCCAGCTGCTTGGAAGAGTGTTAATTTCCATCTTAATCCTAAGACTGCATCTCCGATCTTAGCCTCTACTTTTTGGCCAATAATCGTGTTATCGTTCCCAGCGAAATTACTAGAAACTATTGTTGCCAAGTCTTGGTCTGTTTTCATAGATCGATTCCTTCCACCAGAACAGCACGGCTTTAAGAAGAATAGGTCCACAGTTTCTAATGTCGTAGATGTCACGTCATTTGTTGCTAAGAATATGGATGCAAGAGTCCAGGTCGGTTTAATATATCTGAAATTTTCCAAAGCATTCGATAATGTATTATTAAATTGTTATTGGAAAAACTTAAAATAATTGGATGTTCTTCCTTGTTATTAAATTGGTTCCTTTTTCTGTAAATCGGGAGGTATTTTTCTATTGGAAAAGATATTTCCATTAAAAAGGTCTTATTAGAGTGGTTTCCCACAGGGATCTCTTCTAGGACCCGTTCTCTTTAATGTTTTCGTGGCGGATATTGCCTATTATATTAATACCGGGTCTGTCAATTTCCTTATGTACGCCGACGATTTAAACTTATTCAGATGTAAAAAAAACTGGTCCGACTATCAAGAGCTTCAAGATTTAATTAATAAGGTTAGCGGCCGGGCAATTATGGTCTCACTCTTAACGCCAAAAAATCGTCTATAATGACTTTTTCACGCAAAACAGTTAACTTCATTTTTACTATCATCTTGACTCAGCCCCTCTGTCTTCTAGTATTCTAGTCAAAGATTTAGGTTTTCTTTTCCAAACCTCTCTTTCTTTTGCCACCCATATTAAATCTTTGACAAAAGAAATGTGCAAAAGACTTGGTATCTGCAAGAGGTTGTCGAATTTTTTTAAAGACCCGCTTACCTTTTTGACCCTTTTTAAATCTTTGATTTTATCAAATATTATGTATGGCATCCGAATCTGGTATTCAGGCAAAACGCAAAATTTTATCTTGTTGCAAAAAAAAAAGAATTTTTATAAGTTTTTAAAATTCAAATTTCGACATAACAAGTTGTTGGATTAATAATTCCTCCATTTTCGACTTATCTGTTAATTATCATATTTTTATGTACAAAACCTTCTCCCGAATTATTTCAGGCAGCATTTATGTGCCTGACTTACGTTTCAATCTTTCGTTCGCCAGTTCAGATCCAAGAGGCAAAGTAAGGCGCTGTTATCTTTAAGAAAATGGAGAACTAATTTATCGCATATTGATCCGTTTTACAAATTATAAGTTAAATTCGACGAATTCTCTTCTGGACAAAAGGAAGTTATCCTTTTTGCTTTCTAGTTTTTAGTATTATAATTGCTGTTGTATTGCAACTGTTTTATTATATTAATAATTTTATTAATTTTATTATTTTACTTGCACTTATTTTTTTCTTTTAAATGTATATTCCCTAACCCCGTTTTAGGCTTTTCGCCTGATGGGGGACAACTTCGGGTTTGGACTTCCGGTTTATCTGATGGTTTCCCCTCACCTGTTGTTGTCACATTATTATTATTATTATTATTATTATTATTATTATTATTATTATTATTATTATTATTATTATTATCTATTTCGAGACCTTCTTTCTGTGCTGGTTTTCGATGGTCCGTCTTGGCTTCAGCGAAGTGTTGCAGTATTATTTAGCGTTAACTGTTTCACCCCGTTCTAGCCAAAGTCAAGAAGTATTGGTCTTTCTTCATAGAAAAAAAAAACTGAGCATAACTTTTACGGCCTTCATGGCAGAGTTAGCTGTTTTGGGACTTAGGCAGCCGAGATGACGCTACATTTATCAACAAGCATGTTTATCAAATTCGATTACTTACAGCGGCACTACATTGAAAGTCTCCTTTTCATTTGTGCACACCTAGTTACTAGCTGAATTACCCGACGTCGCACGGAGAAATATATAGTTTTTTCATATTTAAGTACACAGAGTGTTATCGAGTAATGTGTACAAATTTGTGGTGAGTGATAGAGGGATCAATTCTAGGCAATATTTTCCTCTTTCCTTTTTTTTCTCTGGAGCATGATTTTTGAGATAAAAAAAGTTGGACGTCGCTTAGACGTAATATGCCACTCAATCCTTGCTTCTGGAGCACGTCAAAATCATGTACAATCATAAATTAAAAAGAACAAAAACACATTGCATACAATACAATAATGTGATTTGTTTTTATGAAACATGGAAATGTTTTACAATAAGTGTTCTAATTGACGCCCTCTGGCATGAATCCATGTTTTACGACGTCACTGCATGAACTGACATACACGTTCATATGGTCCTGTTTCTTTGCGAATCTGGTCAGCAGCTACGGCGAATATGGTTAGCATATCTTCATCGGATCCTACATGTGTCTCGCATACCAATGTCTTTGTCTCCACAGAATATAAAGAACTGTTTTCTCAGGTAGGATTTCAACATTTTCTATCTCAAAAACAATGCTCTGGAGAATAAAATGAAAGAAGGAAGTGTTGCTTAGATTTGATCCCTCTATCACCCCCTCCCCAAGTTTGTATACAGTATGTTTTCAAATAACGTGTACGGAGTCCGCCAAAAAATATATACACACTTCAGCAAAATAAAAAACTATACAAATTGTAACACTAAATTCAAACAGGCTTCTACAATTGCGACAGCTGTTCAAAGTAATGATCATTAGCGTTGAGATATTTTTGAGTACGGCTGACAGTTGCTCCTATCCATTTCCGAGCAAACTCTTATTAATCTCGTATGTCTAAGTGGCAATTATGGCAATGTTTTTTAGCGGGATAGTCTTCATTCAATACATGTAATAATACTTGGGTGTAAACTTTCGATTTTGTTGTTACGCAAAAAATTATAGATGATATATAGTAAAGTGCGTAGAGATTTTTTGGCGGACTCTATAGAAAATAAAAGATACATTTATTCCCGCGCGAAAGACTAGCATCAATTTTGATTCTCTTCACGGAACAATCGCAAAAGTTTTCATTAAACAAAGCAAATAATGACGTCGCAATTATTAAGTTAAAAATTTTATCGCTGCAGCGGAGCATTTGACACTAAAAACTGGCCATAACTTTGATTTCTTGAATTCACAAATAAACAACTGTATTGACCTGAGGGAACAGTACAATAGATGGTACATCAAACATTATATCTTTAAGACATTTTTGTACCTGGTTCAGTTGTTTTGCCAGTCGGAATCTCGTCTTATTTTTCGTTGCACATCCCAAATCTCGGTGCTCTAAAAACGGTATAATTTTAATCGACGACTAAGTAGAGTATTTCTGTCTTTAGAAACAATTTTCATAATGGGACATGTTGGGAAATGTATGTACTGTTTTATTCACTTGTTACAATGTCCTAGGAATCTTTTTTTTGTCATCTTTGAGGTGTAATTTGAAATGACAAATAAAATTCAGTCAATAACTTTACAAATTTGTCTTTTTGTTAATTTTCCGGGTTCGTCCGAGAAGATATTGAAACGGAGATTTGTTATATAAAATCTTAACATGTTAGCTGAAAAGAAAACAGTAGAGGAAGTTCAGAGTTTTATTTTTTATGAATGTTTTTTAAACTGCGCGCGCGCGTCTGCTGCACTCCTGCTCCCGAACTTCACGATTCTTGCAAATAGGAAATAAAAAGTGGAAACGGAGAAAAGCAAATATTCCTGTGTGCAAACATTTTCAATTTTCCACAGTTTTATTTCAGTTTCCTTTACTTTGTTCTAGGTTATTCTTCGGATAGAAAGATATTTAAGAAAAATCTCTGTATGATGTCGTGCTTCAATGTCCAAGTAAGCCAATAGACAAAAAATGAAATTTTTGCAAGATTATGTGTTTGAAATTACGAATTGCGAACGTATCAGTTCTCCAATCGCGATTATAACACATAAATTGGAAAAAAATTAGTTATGACCAGCTTTTATTATCAAATATTCCACTGTGCGCTGGCAAAAATCCGTTTAGATAAAAAAAATAAAAGGTTCACTCCGACTCTTGCAGAAGACTTGCAGTCATTGTTGATGCTGCTTCACGGAAAATTCACAAAATCTTCATTACGGTGATGATTGGCAAACAGCTATCCATTGTTTAAAATTCTAGACCTCAGAAGGACGCATGCCAGCCACACACATCTCTGTTTATATTATAGATCTGCAGGTGTTTATTATCGCTATATAATTCGTCTTCATCTTGTCTAAATATCACTACAAACAGGGTGTCTCGTAAGTCTTGGTTGTGAAAAGCTTTAATGGTATGCGTATTCAAAAGTGAGAAACTAAAATTCCCTATGAACATAGCTCAAACAACGCACCATTTGCGTTCATTCTCCGTTATATTTTCACAGATCTATTATAATTTCTCACCCACGTGATGATTTAAAAGATTCAAGAAATTTAACGATATTTGGTCATTCTTCTATTTCCTCAAAAGATATCTGCACAACCATAGAAAAAAAGCTCCATTAAGCAAGTAAGCTATCAAGCAAGCTTTTAAGCTAGGAGCTAATTTATCTCAGACACCAAACACTTTTACACTTCACATTAGGCGTGTTTCAGAACTCGAGGAGATCTCAGTGGGCAGAACAAAAATATCTACCACAACGTCATCGAAAACGTCACCGTTTAGCTCGAGTTTTGAAACAGCAAATCTCGAAAGAGCAAGCGTCATCGAAATCTATTCATGGCGCTTCTATTTTATCGAAATCATACATTTATTATATTTGAACAATTTCTTTATTAAATCTGTTTATTTAAATATTTTCAATAATAATTAGATAACATTAAAAAAGGAATGAGTACTATAAAGAATTAAATATCAAATAAGAGATTACAAAGAATTATTATAATACAAAAATAAGGAAAATGGTTTGCAGGATTGCACAGTTTTTAGCCAAATTTAAAATAATCAAACATGGCATCAGTTTATTCATCAGATAAACTGAACTGGCGATTTGGCGAACGGACTGCGAGGACACTGCATATAGCTTTGAAAAATATTGTAAGATTTGCCAATAAGCAAATGAACATGGAAAAAAAAAGATAATCATTTTAAAAAATTGTCAAAGTTGAAATTTGCTTAAATGGGCATTCACTGGTCAAATTATCTTATAACAATGAATTATTAGTACAATAAAATAGACTCAATCAAATTACAAAAGCGGACTTTTAATAAAAAAACAAATGTAAACTAATTAAGTACAATAAGAAGCGTGGACTGTAATTATACAAAGACTGAAACAGCGCATTGATCCCAGGGCAGTACCCTGAATTTTTTTTCAGGGGAAAGGAGAGGAGGCTGGCTCTATTCTTTCAGCGGAGGGGGTGGATCCCCATGCAACAGAATTATAGTTGACAAAGTGGAAATTTTTTTGGGGGGGGAGAGGGGTGCTGTAGCCCTCCCTTGGGTAAGGCCTTGATTGATTCCCAATTTTAATTTTTTTAGAAATTTCAATGTTCGTCAGTTAACGTGATTGTTGATCTGGTGGTAGCCATCTTGATGATCCAAGGTGTTTAAAAACTAGAGGAATGTAAGATCCGCGCGGAATGTGAGAATAATGACGTATTATGACGTGTAATGAGACTTTCGAGATTAGTGAGACGATTTTCAGAAGTCTCCTTCTCCTCACTTTAATCTACTGTATGTGACGTCAAATTTGCGTCACGGACGCGATATCTAGACGAGATATCTCGAGTTTTGAAACAGAAAAATCTCGCACTGTTCGATTGCCTCGAGTTCTGAAACACACCTTATGGCGAAAAGCGGATTAAGTTTTTTACCGCAATCTTATTATTGCGGAGTTTATCTTAAAACTTTAAAATAAATATTTTGAAATCGTTAAAAAAAAAACGTACACCATCAAAGAAAATTCAAAAAAATAATTATTAATAGCATATGAATACCTATTTATGTTCAATTCGGGGCTCAGGATATTTGAATGATTATGTTTGAAAAATTTCATTTAATATACGGCAATGAACCATTTTGTTTATTACCTACTAGAAGAGGTACCCGGCGTTGCCCGGGATAATTACACTTGCACAAACTTTTCCTTTCATTGTTAGTCATGGGATATTGATTGTTGATCCCTGCCTTGTGTTGGTGCATTGCGTGTTGATACCTATTGTTGCACAAACTTTGCCTTGCATTGTTGGTCATGAACCGTTTTTGATGAACTTGGATTTATCCAATAAAAAGTTTCTTAATCCAATAAAAAGGAAAAATTTCAATTCGATTTCAAGTTTCTGAGAAATACGTGGACAAACAAATAAACATACATATAAACTATAACGTGCTTACGTTTCTTTTTATCTCCTTGATCAATTTTTTTTGTTTAAAATAATCCTCCGATTATTTTTTTCTGTGTCCATTCGCGTCACTTTTTTCTTGTCTCTGTGTCATTCTCTGGCTTCCCAATCATCATCTTTGTGGATGTTCCTGGTGAGTATTCAATTTTGGGTCTGGTCTTTTCTGAATTTTATTATCAGCTGGAACTTTGAATCTTCGCTTTTTCAGTTTTTCGTGAAGTTATAGTGACTCGTGATTTGCGTATATCTTTAATCTTTATCTTCCCAGAGAAGTTTATCATGGTCCCCTCCTCCTAATAGAAGAAAAAGGGGTGCACTTAGGCTAAAGTTATACACGAGTTTTTAAGCACTTAGGCGCACTGAATTTTTCGACTTTAATAGATAAAAATTAAATGACGTCGGTTTCAGATAATTGTCGTATAATTCCACGTTATTTCTGAATTAAATAAACAAAAAGGGAATATCCATTTTTGCTCTTTTGACTTGAAGACTTAATTGTAAATTTAAGTTCTTCCTCGGGTTTTTGTTTAATTGTCTGTGTTGTCCCATTCTTAAGTGGTTCGTTTGTTTCCCGTGTTGTCTCGCGTGAGTGCGGTGTTTTGATTTTTTTTTAGTTTTTTCGAACTTTTCGAACTTTTCCAGTGTTCTTGCGACTTTCAATCCGACTACTTAGTCGATCTGAGAGGCAGTTAGGATTAACTATGGGTTAATCAATTTCTCTTGTTATATTATTTACTTTGTAGATTTTCCCCACCTCCTTCCAATGGCTTGGGAAGGCTCGAACTTTCGTGCTGGTAGCCAGTTTAGCACTTGCCATCGCCGTACAGAAATTTGGATGCGTGGAATAAGTTAAGTGCATCGTTTTAGCGACATTGCCGTGTAGCTGCCAGCGTCGACGAGCATGGACTATGCCTCTCTCTCCTCGGTCGTCCGTTTGGAGTGCCGGTTAGTTCTAAACAGTTAGTGCTATTACTTCCAGCTCAATTCTACTTTTATTTAATTTTTTTTGCGTCTTTGTGGTTAACTTGGCTGCTTGCCGTATTTAGGAATTTTTGGCATCAACTTCCCGCCTTGGATGCAAAGAACATTTCTAATAATAATGGCGTTGTTCGTTTGACTGATTTAACCCTCTGCAGGATGATGTTTGGACTCAGAGTGTTCGTGTGATGCCGTTCCACTTCTGGTTTTATTTATTATCTCTCATTTTCTATGAATGAATTTTTCTTTTGTATCTGATTTACTTATCTATTATTGTTTATTTTTTTAGAAGTACTGAATGCTTCTCTCATCACGTTACTTCGTTTTCCCTGTATGATTGATCCTTTTCCCTCTGTTGGTCTTCGTCCTCTATGTTTGGTCGTGTCTCCGTGTCTTTATTTGTTTGTGTGATGTATTGTGTGTACAGGTGAGTTGAGTGCAGCAATCATTATTTCACCACAACCTGAATTTTATTTTTACGAGCTTACTTTTCTTTATGAGTTATTCATTATTCATTTTTGTTGCGTATTTTTTTTTCCTTTTAATTCAGTTTTTTATCACTGTATCTCTTGGATTCTCCTTGTATCTTCTTCCGTTTATCCTTTGTTTTTTAAAATTTATTTTATTTCCAATCGAATGTTTTGCGTGATCTCCTGTTCTTTTTACAGAACTTTTTCTATAACTGTAAAATAAGGGTGAAATCCTCGTTTGGCTGCACTTAAGTTTCATCTGCACCTCGATCAACCGAGTCTTTCTTTGAAATCACCTCTTCCGTAACTTTGGACCAGTCACCCGTCTACTCAGTGTGGGAGCGGCCCCTCTGTTCTTTCGGCTGACGTCGTCTGCTCTTGTTAATTTTTCGGGTATTTTTTGATGTATTTATAAAAAAAAAATTGAAAATGAAAATTAAAAAAAATGATTGCAATAAATAAATTTATTTGATTGGATGATTATTGTCCTGGCTCTTTAAAATTAAGGTGTTTAGGGAGACTAATTTACGTTACACTCACTCACAGCAATTTCCAGATTGTAGGACTCATTTTATTAGTTTATCTCCCTCTGACTCGATTATAAGAATACAGTACTTCGTAGATAAGTTGTATCATCTATCTTCAAGTGTTTACGAACCCCTGACTCATCAAACAGCGCCATACAGAGCTTTACCAGCCAAGTCATAGGAAATGGGAATCATTTCCGGTAGAGATACGAAATCGAGTTACAAAAACATGGCGGATAGGGAAATTAGACGATTTCGCCGTTCGTGTTAGTAGGAAGATTAATAGAAAATGGACCGGTCAAGTAATCTAGAATTATCTATCAGTAGGGATAGTCTTTTCAAGTATGAGTGCGAGAACATGCTCCCTCAAAAACCCAACGTTGAATAAACCTTTCTCCAACGTTGTTCGTCTTGCTCCTTCAAATGTTACTTCAAAAAAAATTGAACGAAAACAGGAATCTAAGTAAGTTGCACTTTTTTCCTAATGTAAATTATACTTACTTAATAATTTCAAATTTATTTGCTAACATGTTTTCTTATTCTTTATTGTTAAGATATTTTTTATTTACTCATTATGATCTGAAATGCATTTCCACTGCACAGTATTCATTAATATCGACTGCTAATAACATGGCTAGTTTCTCGCAGCAAGAGTGGATCTAAACACCGGAAGTTGTGTATCGGAGCCTTATAGAAAGTAAGAAGGGTGGCTTACTTAATTTCAGCACGGAGATCGAATATGTTATTAATTAAAATAAAATGTCACTCTTTCCATTATTGTAGGGAGTGTAAATCATTGATCTAAAACTCATCTTTTTATCTGCATTTCAGATTGCCAAATATACTAATATGAGCCTTCCTCTTCAGCCTCCTCGTGATAGTTTCCATTTGGCCTACCCAAAGGAATGGAAAAGGAATCTTGCAGATTTATAATGACAATGATGTAATAATTACAACAAAAATAATTCTCTTGATTTTTGTGCAAATCAATTCTGTTAGGTGATGGTGAATTTATTGCATTGTACATTATAAGTTGACTAGCAGAGGACCCCGCGTTGCCCGGGATAATTACGCTTAATGAAAATTCGAAAAAAAAAATTTTTTAACTGCTCACAATAGATAAACCTCTCCAATAATTTCTTACTCACGTGATCTTACTTCAGACGTATACTTGATGTTCTTACAGTTCCCTTTCTTCTCTCGATGTGTTGAAGAAACAATACCTTCTTCTTCTTCTCTCTTGTGAAGCAAAACTTGGCCATTCATAACTTTGTGTAGTCTAGCGATCGAGGATTCTTCTATTTCCTTGCTTCCCATTTGCTCAATACAGCACAGAGATAAAGGGGTACTTCCTCTGTCGTCTTTCCACTCTTTCTAAATAGTCTGCTAACTC
>JAHWFO010011831.1:2866890-2885493 GCA_023313115.1 Rhysida immarginata | reverse complement strand
GAATTTTCATTAAGAATTTTTACTGTATTAATTCTAAGCATTTTCATGTGTTTATTTTTAAGATATTGCAAAATTTATTTTAATTTTTTGAGATTGTTATGTTTACATCCAAGTGTAATTATCCCGGGCAACGCCGGGTACCTTGAGTCTAAAATATCTGGTGATGCTCTGCAGTGGTGAGGCAAGTCCAGAAGAGTTTCGATAAATTCCCGGTTTATCATCTGGACTGCCTGGTATTTTTGGTAGAATGGATAATCCCTTTGCTCTGTTTTGTATTGATTGAGTTTTTTTTTAACCAATTGAGAGTTATAATTTAAATTTTTGAGATTGTTCTCTTTACCTACAAGTGTATTTATCCCGGGCAACGCCGGGTACCTCTGCTAGTATATAGATATAAAGAAGGATGTTTGTGGGTCTGTTTGTTTGTTTGTATGTTTTTTATACAAATCTACAGTTTTATTCCGATCTTGATGAAATTTCGCATACATGACCTTCAAAGCATGAGGAAGGTCACTGTCTACCTCAGATTTCGGAAAATGATAAATATCGATAAAAAAATCGATATTCATAGTTATGGCAAGGCATATTAATGAGAAATATCCCATGACCAACAATGCAAGGCAAAGTTTTTGCAACAATGGTATCAACACGCAATTCACAAACACTCTGCACGGACCAACAATATATATCTCATGACCAACAATGGAAATAAAAGTTTTTGCAACAATAGGTATCAAGAATGGTTTCAACACGCAATTCACCAATAACAATGAGCTCAAAATGATGATGCATTGATAAAGCAATCCTTTCCAATAATTATAACAATGAACATAAAATGATGATGCAATATGGATAAGTTTCAATTTGTATCAACAATGGTATCAACACGCAATTCACAAACACACTGCATGAACCAACAATATATATCTCATGACTAACAATGAAAGGAAAAGTTTGTGCAAGTGTCCTTATCCAGGGAAACGCCGTGCAAGTGTCCTTATCCTCTTCTAGTTATATATGTAGAAGAAGATTATGTATCACTTATATAAATAAAATTTCTCTTATGGTTGAGATACGATATCATACATTGATAATTATTAACATACATAATATCACATTCAATGCAATATGAAAGGTTTAAAATTTCTACAGCGATTTAAATGATTTTAAAATTTTCAATGTAAGAATCCTTCTACTAAAAAACATCCAAAAGAAAGAAAGAAAACATTGCCTATTAACAATCTACATGCCCTGCTTGGTGTAATATGAGGAACAGACGTTTTCAAAATATGCCTGTTACAAAGATTCTTTGGACATATGTATGTACAGGTTTCGTGTTCCAGTTTGGCAACACAGTCTTTAGTCATCACCTTAGTTTTGCATCCTCTTGAACCAAAGGATGCGCTGATAATATTTTTGATAATGGTGATACTTTCATAGGATTTTGAGTTAGTGCATAGAATTTTGGTCTACTTGTCAAACTTGTCGAGGCAGTATGACTCTCCTTCACATGAAACACATTCGAAACTCATCAGCAAAATTGGTAGTTATAATAAACAGAAAAACCGAAGAAAATATTTGTTATCTGCAAAGTAAAATAAAAAAAAATTATTTTCTCAAGATCTTTAGTCACGATAGGATAAACCTAATGAATAGAATTTATGGAATAATTTATAAAAATTATTTACAAAATGATAAATTTTATAGAGATTTCTATTTTAGGTTTCTAAATTTTATATTTCTATAGATTTGCACATAATAAATAATAAATATTTTATGAGAAAACGGATTTTCAAAACCATACTTTAATATTTTTTATAACCTTTAGAGTGAAAATATCCAGGCGACTTTTTAGTTTTGCGTTTGTCTTTTTCGTTAGATTTGGATGCAAGAGTCCGTGATTCACAGAATCCAATGCTTTTGATATATCAAAGAAACTTTACTCACCTGCTTTCTATTTCAAATACTCACAAACCATAAATTCTGGGAGTTAGGCCAGATTTGTAGTAATACACATCATCAACTAAACAATACCATATATCCACAAATGAGATTTTTAATTTGAGCCACGAATGGGCTTTTCGAAGAGCTGTCCCCTTTTAATGTAACTCTGGCTCCAGATTAAAAACCTCATTTGTGATGTTGTGTTTTCTATTTTTATTTATTTCGTAATTATCATTTGTTCACAGATTTTGCATTGTAAATGAACTAGTAGAGGTACTTGGCGTTGCCCGGGTTAATTATACTTGTAAGTAAAGAGATAGATCTCAAAAAATTAAATTATAACTCAAATTGGTTAAATAATAACTCAATCAATAAAAAAACAAATCAAATGGACTATCCATTCTACGAAAAATACGAAAGACAGAAGACAATGTGATATATCGGGGCATGACGTAGAAGCGCTTATACCCTGCTGTTGTTCAGATGTTTCAAACGCCCGTATAGCTTTCTCTGTTTTAGTCTGCTAACTCATTATCTCCAGTTCCTGATCATTTTCAAAGATTTTCAAGATATTATTAGGTACTGAGAATTCTCTTTTTTAATAAAAGTCTGAATTAAAACTATATTGCAACAAACTTTGCAACAAACTTTGCCTTGCATTGTTGGTCATGACACATATTGTTGATCTTTGCATACTGTTGGTCCATTGTGTGTTGACACCATTTTTGATACCTATTTTTGTACAAACTTTTATTTGCATTGTTGGTCATGAGGTATTTCTCATTAATATGCCCTTCCATAAATATATATATCAATTTTTTTCCCTCATGCTTTGAAGGTCATGTATGCAAAATTTCATCAAGATCTGAATAAAACTGTAGATTTGTATAAAAAGCAAACACAAACCCACAAACAAACCCACAACACCACACCCACAAACCACAAACACACAAGGATCCTTCTTTATATATATAGACTAGCAGAAGACCCGGCGTTGTCCGGGATAATTACGCTTGTAGTTAAAAAGAACAATTTAAATTGTTAAATTATAAAAAAAAACACATGAAAACGCTTAGAATTAATACAGTACAAATTCTTAATGAAAATTGAAAAAAAAAATTTAAGATGAACTTCATAGTAGATGAACCTTCCCAAAGGAGTCAAGGCTAGGCTATTTCTTTTACTCGAATAATCTTACTTTGAATATACACTTGATTTTGTTGCAATTCCCCTCTATATAACTAAAACTCTTACGTGTAACTTTAATTCTATCTCCTCCTAGACGCTTTGAGATAGCAACTTGAAATTTTCAGGGCAGGCTCATCAATAAAAGGGTTCTGCTCTATCGCCAAAAATCAGCCCCCTACGACACCCCTTTCATCACTTTATGCTTTTGCTTTTTAATTTCCTCAACAAATGGCGCGAGCAGGCGAAGCCACGGGTAACAACATGTTCTTCTCTCGATGTCCTGATGCAAAAACTTTCAAAAATGATGCCATTCATCTCTTTGTGTAGTCTAACGGCCGCTAATTCTTCTAATTACCATTTGCTCAATACCGCACGGAGCTAAAGGATTGCTTCCTCTGTCGTCTTTCCACTCTCCATTTTCTGCAATTACTGATCATTTTTAAAGATTTTCAAGAATCTGCTAAGTACTAAGAACTCTCTTTTCTAAGAGAGCCTGAATAACATGAATTTATGCATTGTTACAAATTGAAACTTATCTATATTGTACAATTTTTGCCTTCAATTGTTGGTCATGAGTTATATCATTGATCCTTGCATAGCGTTGGTGCATTGCGTGTTGACACCATTTTTGGTCCTATTGTGGCACAAATGTTTCTTTACATTGTTGGTAATGAGATATATATTGTTGATCCTTACTGGGTGTTAGTGAATTGCATGTTGATACCATTGTTGATAAGTCTTGTTGCACAAACCTTGCCTTCCATTGTTGGTCATGAGATATTTCTCAGTATGCTTTGCCATAACCATGAGTATCGATTTTTTATCAATAATTATCTTATCGACATCTGAGGTAGACAGTGACCTTTCTCATGCTTTGAAGGTCAAGTAAGGAAAATTTCATTAAGATCGGAATAAAACTGTAAATTTGCATAAGAAACAAACAAACCCACAAGTATCCTTCTTTATATATATATAAAGACCAGACGTACCCGGCGTTTCCCGTGATAATTATTCTTGTAGGTAAACAGAACAATCTCAAAAAATTAAATTATAACTCCCAATTGGTTAAATAATAACTCGATCAATACAACAAAGAACAATGGGACCATCAATTCTACGAAAAATACGAAAAAAAAGGAAATCTAGGTTATATATCGGGACCAAAGTTTTTTTTTGCTCTTGACGTAGAAGCTCTTGCTCTATTCTAAACTCCCTTTGCTCAGATGTTTTAAATCCCCTTATAGCTTTCTCTATTATATTATTGATCTAAGGAGTTAAAAATGATTAATTTTAAATTTAAATGTGGGTAGTCTCCTTTTAATAGGGAAAATCATAAAATTAAAATTTAATAAAAACAAAAAAGATAAAGTCACCAATCTTGAAAAACGATGAAGAAACTTGTGAGATGGAAGAAAACTTAAACGATGTAGTCTATTAAAGATGTTGTTGATAGTAGGAATAAATTTAGTCTATTGAGAATGTAGGTGAAGTCTTGTGAAGATAATGTTATAGCAGAAAACGATAATCTTGATAGAGTGTTGGTTTTGAAATACAGATGAAATTTTTCTATTATAGTTGAGGAGTTTCTCTGACCAATACTCGTTCTTTCTCGTTCCTTTCAAGGCAGATAACTATTTGCCAGTCGTCTGGACGTTTGATATGGAACTCAAGGGAGACACGCGTTACTCCTTTGCATCATCAATAGACGCTGCTTATTAATGTTCTGTCATTCCATCATCATTATATTCACATTATTATTAATTCTTGGAACGAACGCTCGGTCATGTTATTATCAACATCTCAGTTTCCAAAATATACACATTCCAACAGAATATAATCAAAATGCATTTTTATATAATGTTTTATCTTGTGTGGTACCAAATAAGCTAAGTGATAACCCCACGCGTGGCTCGGTCTGTTCTTATGACTAAATACTGCAGTATCTGCTGTAAGATTGTCGCAGGAGCCGGGGATGATCGTATCTTACTGTTGGTCACCAATCCAGTGACTAGCCATGCCTGGTATTGAGTTTCACAATTTCCTGATAAAGCAAGAAATCGACGTTGGTTTCCTTTGTGAAACGCACTCAATCCAAGTCAAGAATTCATGCTACCTGGCTATTTTGTGTACTGCAACGATCGTATGGCTTCAATTTCTAGATCAGCCAATTTGATAAAACTCTTCTAGGCCCTATTCGCCGATTCTTTTTGTTGGTCCTGAATCTTGTCACAGAAACGATCAACAGATAGCCCAGGACAAGTTATCTTCCAAGAAGAAAACTACTATTCTCTTTACTATGATAAGAAGAAGCCTTTGCAAGTAGCAGAACAATCGTCAAAAATCAATTTTTTCTACCAACAATCTGTTAGCCAAAATATAATATTATAGAACTACTGGAAAACACGTTCATTTTCTATGTTTCTTGCACTCTACATTGGAGTGAACTGATTTTATTTATTATGTCAAAAGGAAAAAATATAAATGTTCTATATGAACAACTTAAATTTTAGAAAGCATAATTTTAGTTAATGTTAAATACTTCAGACATTCTTAAAAATGCTTGATTTATTCAGCTACTTTTGAATGTTATCAATTTTTTTTTGTAAAAATAGTTACCGAAAATAGGTAATTAAATTATTGTTAATTACTGGTGAAACTGCCTGTCAATATCTGGTACATTAACTGTCAACTACTGGTGATTCCTGCATTAGTTAGGAAAAAATTTCATTACTTATTAGCTTTTAAGATATAACATTTGTTTAGAAATTAGCACATCCTGCACTATGTTTGCAATTTCATGGTATAACTAGAAAAATTTTAAAATGCAATTTGATTTACGTACACAATTTCGTTTCACAGCAATGTCTTAAACTGTCAATTACGGGTACCTTGGCTAAAAACGAAGAAGTAAATGAGCTTCGCGACGCATCATGGAATGATAACTTCCAAATCTTGCTGGCTAGAGGACGATTCCATTTGGAACACTGATACGCTTCCTCCACTTAGCAACCCTCAAGGTCATTACGTCCAAATTAATCAGGATAAAACTCAAATAATAGATTCTCTAGATTTGCTGTTAGTTACCCCTGATAAGCTGTGGCAGCACAAGGGGCTAACCTACAAGATGATTAGAGACGAGTTCCCTTCAGATTGGATTATGATAGTGAGATCCTTTATCAGCGACAGGTTCTGTCAAGCCAAAGTTGGTGAAAACTCATCCACGCCCCGCAAGGTAAAGGCCGATGTTCCACAGGGTTCTGTCCTCGGGCCCATTCTCTTTAATTATTTGTGCACGAACGATTTCCAAAACCCGAGAATTGTAATTTATATTTCTATGCTGATGTTACCGCTATCATGGCATGGGCGCACCAGCCATCTCACGATGTCACTCCTCAGCAGAACGTGTTAAAAAAATTTGAAGAGATTTTTAATTACTGGAAATTGAACCTTAACATCGGAAAATGCAAAGCAGCGTATTTCAACAAAATGTTTAAGCATCCGCCGGATTCTCTTGTGCTATTCAATAAGAAACTCAAATGGGTTGACAACTACAAATACTTGGCGTTATCATCGACTCAAGACTCTCCTGGAATCGTTACGTAACTTACGCTCTGAATAAAGCGAAGAAGTCTAAGTACAGTCTTCTAGCTCTCCTGGGTAGAAACAGCGCCCTCAGCATCTATAATAAATTACCAATGTAAAAGACAGTAATTCGGACTTTCCTTCTCTATGGTTTTCTTGCTTGGGCGACTGTATGTGGAAGCACATGGAGTGAACTCCACTCGTTCCTGACAGCTTGGAAGAAGGACCGTAAGAAATCTTTACATCCACTCGGATCTGAATATGACACACATTGTAGGGTGTGTCCAAGATCACTAGATGGTCATGATGCAAACAGTGATGAGCCATTACAATGACCTGGTGGCTGGAATACTGAATAACCGGATAGAAATGAAGTGGCATACAAAGAATAGAAAACCGAGGCATATTCTTCAAATCAACTTCAAAGACATTGGCAACGTTTCCTTCCCGGATTATTGGAAGATGTAATACCACCCTTCCCCTCTCCTCTCTCCCACTCTACTGATAATCATCAATCTTATTATTTACTTTCTTATGGCTTCTTGCCTAATTCAGTGTATATAACGTAGAACTTATTCCGGAAGGCTGAGAAACGTGTAAGCACTGCTTATGTCCCACCGGAACAAAAGTACACTTTACTTCGATTGTTGGTTCCTTCAGGGTAATTCTCGAATACTCTTTTTAAGTTAGAGAACTATCATTGCTATGACAAGGATATACTCTATCCGAAACGTGTGGCATTATTATTTTTTGCTTTTTTTATCTTCTGATCATTTATTTATTTTTTAATCGGTTAAACATTTTTTTACTTATTATATGGAGGAATTCACATTAAACTAATATTTCTTACAAGGTTTTTGTTAAAAGTGTAAATTTTTTATCTCTAAATTCAAAAAATTCTAGTTACAAATACAGTGAACAGTGGAAAGTCAAGTGAATACATATCAGATCGAAAAAACACCCGTTGAATATTTTTCAAAATTTGATCCCCCACCCCAACGCATAGTCTCACCAAATGTACTAAAAATTTTGAATTTTAGAAATTCTGACTTTAAATTCTTAAAGACCATCAAAAAAGTAGAATGGAAATGTCTTTAAGACGCACCCTCTATGTCTTCCTCGATAAAATTGCGTTCAAAATTTTTAAAGTTCCGCACACTCAGTGCCTCTATCTACTAAACGGTTGGATTAATTGCAAAATTTCAAAGAATAAAACATTGCCAAATGTTGTGTAGAATTGAAAACAACATTAAAAATTGGAATTTATATTTAGGATATTAAAGGTATCCCCTCCCCCACAGGAGTTAAGGGTGGGGGATCGAGTTTTATATCATTCAAAAGCTTTTTGAAAAATATTAAACATGTGTTTTTTTCCCTTTTCGATCCAATGTGTAGGCTATTTCTCCTGAAATTCCACCGTTATATTTTATTTGAAACAACATGTATAATGCTAAAAACATCGCTTCTCTAAGTTAACTTCTAAAAACTATACCAGCACAAGAAATAGGTCGCACCAGATGACGCATAGATCCCATCAGTATCTAACTGGTACAACTTTAGTTCGCAATACAGAGTGTAGATTACACGAACGAGTTTGTGGGTCCATATCTTCACCGGAAGCCACTACGCCAACGCCGATCGAGCTCTATCCGATTGCGAGTGTTCCGAATTATAGCTCTAGATCTGAGTTTCCATTCCAAGAGGGTCCATCGAAGAGAAATCTGGATGATCCCAGACTATAAATCCTTTCAGGTTTTCCACAATCCATCTACTGTACGTGGTCGTCTATTTCCTAAACCGCCTTTTAAGAGCCCAAACCAGCAGAAATCTAGCGGCGATGCGTTAGGGGATTAAATTAGAATATTCGTGAAAGGAATTGCACGATTTGTTATTTCCTCTTCGAATGTTGACAGTGAGGCGGTCTTGATGCTGAGGTATCGCTGAACGCCTTGTCTATGTGTATCCACACTATTTATACGTCGTTTCTACATGTTTTCCCAGCTGGAGATGTATATGAATTTTTTTATAAGGAGAACTGCCCGAGACACGCCTAATCGTATTGCATTCGACCGTTGGGTGCTAGGGTTTTCCTTTGTGACAAATTGCATCTGCTTCTGAAATATGTTATGGCTACGCTTGGGAGTCATCCTTTGTTCTCATAAAGAACATTAATTACACAATCGCTGGAAGTCACAAATCCACGTGTTTTGCACTTGTTTAAAATTGCAGAATACAAACATTTGGTATCGGAAACAGCAGTTATGCTGTCTTACCAAAACCTATCAGTTTTTAGATCCATCTTTTCGATCACGCTACCATCACTTTATCACGACACACGCGATTGACTCTTCCTATCATAACTGACACGGATTGATTCTAACAATGTGAACAGATATTTTGCTTATTCAAATCGTTCACTCCTAACGTAATTTACCTTCCGTATTATGTAGTAATGCGTGTTCCTTATTAGCCTGCAGAGTAAAGTACATGTTAGCGCACAATCAAAATGGTAATGACCGCAATGCATATATATCAACTGATTACGTTAATTTGGCTCTTCCGATATATTATGCAAGCATTTGCTCTCTGATCAAAATTTTGCTGTTACGAAAAATGTGCTTTATAATATAAATTTGATTAACCACCAAATCGGATGCACAAAAACACCAAACACATTTTACAGCAACAACCCTTCACTTTTTTATACGTTGGGGATTGCACCTTTTCACATGGCAGCAAAATTTAAAGCCAAACATTTAAAATAAAGTGCAATCACGCGTTAAAATGTCAAGGCTTCAATAAATGAATATTTTTCTTCATGCACATTATAAAGGTTTAATTATTAAATTTTATGTACATTTTAATATGAGAAGACTTTCGAACATGCTAGTTTAAATATGGATGAAGAAAAACAGGAGACCTTACTCTTTCATTTCCCATAACGAGTTTTAAAATAGTGGAGTCTTCTGGTTCAATGCATGTCGTTTAGCACAGTCTTTCGGATATGTAATCAATGCAAAGATTTTAAAATTACTATTTTAATTGTTGTGTTTTTAATGAAATAACAAAATACAAAAGATTGAAAGCAAACCTGGGTTTTTATAGGAATTATTATGCGGGTGAAGTTATATAAATCATTAAAATTAAATGTAATGTCAATTCTGTTGTGTATACATTCTAAAGTATTAAAAAAATAATTATTAATTTATTATCAAGAAATTTTTGTGAAAAAAACATTGCTTAATAATGCATAACTTTTTTAACTGTTCTGGGTTTTATCTTTTTGATTGTAGCTTAAGTGTGTATTGTAGAGAGAGTTCAAATTCCTGGAAGACAACGTTGACAGATAAGTTGGTGAATCTCAACCATGTACATCTGTTGATGGAAATTTGTTGTGATTATTCTTTTCAAAGCTTCAAAACATTTTAGGAAAATAATCTATAGGTATTACAAATTAAAAATTCTTATAACGAACCTCTATTTAAAAAATTTAATATAGAATGGTTTTTTTTTAAAGTTTAGTTGCCCAGATGTAGACCCAATGTCAAATGACACCCTTTGCATAAAAACGCCATATTACGAAATTCTCTTCATAATTTTTTTTTAGTTTCACCTCTTATTTGGAAACACTTTCATATAGCAAACTGAAGTTGATAATTTTAAGATAAAATATGGTACTTAATGGCTTGACATGTACTTTGGATTTTTGTGTACCGGAAGATCATACATTATTAATATTGTACATTTATTAAACAAACAATTTTAGTTTTGTTAGTGTTAACTGCAATCGATAATTAGCATTTGCAACCCAGGCTGTACATTTGCACAGGTAAAAATTGAAAGCTTATGTGGAAAAGCATTCCACCAACTGTAAAATTACTGATTTTACTTAATAATTTTTTAGTTAATACTTTTGTATTTTCGTCAATTTCTTTTCACATTCTTATTACAAATCCTCTTTACAAGGAACTGAATCCTTGGTCCTTTCGAGTATGTTTAAAGATTTTTTTATCAAAACTCAACATGGTTTATTACGATATGTACCTTTCAGGTTATTTTGGAATTCGGAAAAAAAGAGACATTTGGTGCTTCTACCCGAGAATTGCAAAGGAACATTCTACTCCAACTCACGCGTTTTTCGCGGAGTGAGGTATCCTGTGTTTTTTCTACTCCTAAGTTTTTTTTACAATAAATTAATAAAATAAATTATTTTATTTATATACAGGATAGCTGATACCCAATTTATAATTTATAGTTCGTTTGTACATTTGTTTTTTAATTTTGCAGAATTCACTCATTTAGAGAGTAATACGTCATCAAATTCTGAACAAATTCAATTCCGACTCTATTGAAACTGAAAATAAAACTATTGTTTCCAACTCCTGATAGGGCGGCGTTTCGGGATTAGTTAGGCCGATTTAGGGTAACACCTCTTAAAGAGAAAGCCTCCACATAGACACCGTCATACATTGTTACATCATCATAGTAACAAATTCAGGGCTTATTATTGGTTGAAATACGAATAACAATGCCCTACTTAGATGAGGTAACAAAATATGACGTTACCGTGCAGAGGCTTTCCCTTTAGGTGTTGTTGTTTAGGGTGCCTGTAAGGAGAGTTTTTTCCGATGACTGAGATAGCAGATGTACAATTTACTAAAATTTTCAGCTCAAGAAGAAATATTGGTTTGGTTTGTTTGGTATTAACGTCCTTTTCAACTGTCATGATCATTTCAGGACGGCGTTAGGGGGGGCCGCAAATTTTACCTCGCAAGGGTTCTTTAACGTGCAGCCGGGATCAACTACACGGGATCAACGGCTTTACTTTCCTTCCGAAGGTATGCGTGATCTCAAAATTTTTCTCTTGAGAAAATCCTCGTCGTTCTTGGTCAGGGTCACCAGAGCGATCACGCAATCACTGCACTTCCAAGGCTGATAAGAAGAAATGAAAAAGACTGCTAATGCTGGTTAGCCTTCAAGCTTTATTTGTATATTAGATAAAGAAAGGTAAAAAAAAGTACATTAACGTATTAATTTTTGCAATAAATGCTAAGTAAATGTGATTATTTGATCAGCTGATAGCAATTTCGAGAATTTATTTTTTCACCTTTTCAGCAAAAAGGGAAACCAAAAACTAATAAACAAAGAGATTTTATTTATCAACCAACACACATTTTACGTTATCCAAAAATAAAAATTTATCATCTTCTGCAAATTATGAATGTAAATCTAATTTATAAATGAGTAGTTTAAGGAAAAAAATCTAGATTCACTGTTTCATTCTTTTTATCGTGAAATTGTTCTAACCTCATTTTCATGTGTTTGCAAGTTGCAAATAAATTAAAAAAATATGAACGAAAATAATAATAGTTACCCCTAGGTGTTATCAGATACAAAAAATTGGCAAAACTTTTCGCGCGAACATCAGGCCTCATTGATCATTTCAATGTCTAGCATATAAAAAAAAACTGAAAAAATAAATTTTGATGCTACAAACCATCTATAATATATTAAATATCAAGTTTAACTTTACAAAATTTTTCTTCTCTTGAATATATACGTTATGTTTGTAAATGTTATTTTTACTGTCAGTTTTATGGTTTGTTTTAAAATTTTGAAGATAAAAATTTTGCTCGTTGGGCCCAAATGACCCTTGAATTTATTTAAATTCTCTGAAATATTTATATATTAATATATCATTAAAAGATTGCTTTATTTTGTGAGAGTCACATTTTTATGAACATCAATATAACATTAAATACTCTTTTTTTAAAAGTAAGTTTTCCCTTCTTTTTTTGCCACTTTATTTGTTAATTTTAAAGCGGATCTAATAAAACTAAACATTTAAAATTTAATAATGCAATTTTATAACCAAAAGTTACGAAACATGCACAATATAACAAAAGACGGAACAAATATGAACATAGGGTCATACTCCCGACAGCCACAATCCCGACAAGCCACAATCTGCACAAGACACAATCCCGACAGGCCAAAATCCCACTTTATGTTTAGCTTTATTACAGGGTTCCCACATTCTGGATAGTCAGGGATAGTCAAAAAGATAAATCGTGGTCAGGGAAAGTCAGGGAAGAAAGGCTATTTTAATGCATTTGTCAGAGAAATTAAATATAGCTTTTCTGTGGGAACCCTGTATTAATATTTTTAGCTTATTTCTCAATAAATTGTTCAATAAATAGCAATTCAAAAAAACATTTATTATTTTAATCAAATTGAGACTTTATGTGCAATAAAACGTAGATAGTCCATTATTGGTCGGCTTGCACTGTCTCTAAATACTGCCATATGTCTTCCCTCTCTGTTGAGTACAGCTCTCTTCGGAGTAGGGCATGGCTGACCGCGAAAAACACTTTCCACTTCTAAATCTACTCCTTTTTGTTCTTTATGAAACTCTTGTATAATTTTGAAAAGAACAACATGACTGCAGCCATGTATTGTCTCCCATCTCCTGTGCCAGGTTTCTACGGCATTCTGAATACAAGGAATGCCAAGCTCAATCGAATCTGCGACACTCCACAATTCGGGTGGAAATATAGGCGGAGAACGTATAACTTGTCTACGATTAAGGCGTCTTATTCTCCGTGAACCTAGTTTTCTTTGAACCAGGTCCCTACATCAATGGATTCGGGGGGCATCTCAGGTTTTAAGATGTCTAATGATGCTAGAATTTTGTTAGCTGGGACAAACGCAGCGCAAATAAATAGGGTAATAAAAAGCTGAAATGTTCGTCGTTCCGTACAGAACTGATAATCCGCAAGCTTGTATTTTTCGCCAGCGGCATTGCGCTAAATGGAAATAAACAAGCTTTGTTGATAACTCTGGGAATTCTGATTTTGACGCGTTGAGTGCCGCTAATTCCATGTCAGTTATAACTCGTGGTGGTTTTAACTGAACATCATTCTCTTCTGCGAAATCAACTATATCATGAAAAAACTTTTCATAGCACACTTCACTTTTGCTTTAAAAAATGCTATAGTCTAACTTTGCATGCAATAACACTCAATAATAGGACAAGTAAAAGGAGCAATGATAAAATTGTACACATACAGAAACTAAATGAGCCGCCAATAAAACCTAATTGAAATAAATGGGATTCGTGGCCTGTTGGGGTTTTTGCCTGCCAGGATTATGGCCTGTCGTGATTATGGCTTGTCGGGATTGTGGCTGTCGGGATTCTGGCCCGCACCCATTAAATATCATAATCTTTTTATTAAAAAAAAACAAACAAATCTCTCAAAGTGAGTAAGATTATAGAGTAAATCATTAGATTTTCAGTGAGGGTTTCATCGTAGCTCATACAATGCCTGTTTCATCATCAAGTAAGTTTTCATCATTGAGTAAGTTTTTCTTGAGCCACCCTGTATGAGGTCATTCTTATAAGAGATTCTATATATAATCTATATTTTTCTTGATCTGTCGTGATGAAGCGACAAAGCGTAAGCAACAATAGGTCATCGATGCGCAGACCAACGATAGGCAAAGTTTCTGCCGCAATAGGTCATCCTAAAAAATAACTTGTGTAAAATGAAATTCAAGTTTACAGACTCGACTGTTGTGGTACCCGTCATATAAAGGGCTTTAATACTATGACGCGACAAAAGAAAACAATAAAAAATTTTCTTTTTAACAATATAACACCAATTATCTACTTCAATTTTACGTGTGGGAGATTCGAAAAATAGCTCGTATATTATTTGATGCATGTAATAACAATTAGTGAACAATGCGATTAACGTTTCCTAATGAATACGGTAATAGCACCGATGAAGCGAATATTTCACACGATCACCGAAGTCGAAGAAGTCTATAGGAATTCAATGGAGTATGGAAGTTATCAGCATAGATTGCTATGCTATGTTTATGGTCCAAAATTATTTGAAAATTTTCGAAGAGTTGTTGATACATTGCCAGATACTTTCCTAGAGGCTTCAAAAGCTCTAAGGCTGCTAAAGGATGACGAAGAATGGCATCGTTGCATGCCCTGGGTGAAGCAATTGCTTTCCAGATTTGACAACTCAGACTATTTATTTGCATTAATTTTGGCATACAGTAAGTCCCCATGAACCTAAACAAATGTGGAATAGTTGTGCAGACGCGTTATCAGAAAACCATCAGGATGAATTCAACTCAAAAGCAACCAATCTTCCGAGTGCTGTATCTCACATTAAGATATTTGGACTAATATCTGACGAGGAATGAACGCCAACGCAAGAATTCTCCAGGGATGACCCAATTGCACCAGTTCGCTGATCAAGAAATCGAAGCGTTCTTGGATACAAATCCTCTTTTATTGCTAGAGATAGCCTACTTTGGGGAAGATTTCAGAAGTTGGTGGATTAAATATAGTTTTTAAATAAATAACAGCTGATTGTGGTCAATCACAAATTAACTGCGGTATGCAATGAAACGCCAGAAACAGATACTTTGTTGATGGAAAGTCGTGGCGAAACCTGTAAATCCTCTCTGCTTGAAATAATGCTTGCGAATGATCGATTGGTAGGCAAAATTGCACTGGCAACAGCAACGAGTGGAATTGCAGCAATTTAGAATAAGAATAATCAAGTTCAGTACAAGCTACAATACTCAACGGGATATCGAAGGCAATTCGTTTTATTACAAAGAATACCGTTACAGGCGAAGGTACATTTTATAGAGTTCAAATGTCGACGATTTGCCATTCGTCCACCATATGCAATGACAATTAACATGACCCGGGATCGAAAGTTAAACAACTTTGTTATATACCTAATTTAGAAAATGATACTCCACTTTCGTTTGGCCTTGAAATGCTCGTGAAAACAGGCATCTCAGCTAGTTATTAAAATAAATGTCAAAAACCACAAATGTACCATTATAACTTATTAGACCGAGAGCTATGACAGGTTTATTTACCCTAGAAATACCATAAGCGCCGTTGTGAAATTTGGAAAACCTATTCCTTATGTAGACTATATATTGCAGTCTTAGTAAACTTGAGGGGCGGGGTATGACGTGACCAACGAGGAAGAAAGGTCCCGGCCTGGAAAAGTCACCTGAACATAGTAATCCAGCCAACAATCCAATCTTCATTGTTTCTAACAAAAGGAAAAATAGTGAGTGTTAATAACAAAGATGGAAACAATAAAGGTAGCTGACAAGAAAGACAGGCCTCGGCCCTAACAACACCACCCAGTCAGAAGGCCTTCGCACAGAAATTGTATACATTGTTTCATCATCAAACGGCCACATTTAACGCTTATTCTTGGTAGAAATACGATTACCTATAGCCGGTTTAGTGTGATGTAACAATGCATGACGTATCTGTGCGCAGGCCTTCAGTCTACGTGGTGTTGCCTTAGCGTAGAAACATCATACATTTTTATTAATCATTAGAAGATTACTCGAAGCCAACGAAGAAGACCAGCCTCGAAGCAGAAAAGTCACCTAACCATCTGGGTCCGAACAACAATCCAACCTTCATTGTTTCTAACAATCGGAAAAACCTCATTGATTACTTCCAAGATGGAGACAATGGAAATTGGATTGTTGTTCGGAACCAAATGATCAGGTGACTTTTCTGCTTCAAAGCCTTTCTTTCTCGTTGGCCTCGAGGGTACAGTTATTCCTATTTCTACCAGTAATAACTCTAAAATTAGCCTTATTAGGATGTAACAATGTAACAATGTAAGATGTAACAATGTAAAATGTGTTCCTTCGGTGGTCACGCCTGGGCATCCAAAAATCATCTGACCACAGTAGTCTGAGCAACCATACAAGCTATATTGTTCCCAATAAACCCAAAAATACTGATTGTTAAAATCCAAGATGGAGACACTGAAAGTAACATTGCTGCTGAGACTACTATAGTCAGGTGACGTTTAGTGCCCAGGCCTGTCTTTTTTGTTAACTACGGGGGTATGACGAGGCAAAAGAGAGACAGGCCAGGATATCCAAAAGTCACATGATCATCGGGGTCCGGACAACAATCCATCCTTCATTGTTTCCAACAAATGAGAAAATACTGATTGTTAAAATACAAGATGGAGAGAATGAAAGATGAATTTTTGGACGGACTCAGATGATCATGTCGCTTTGGAGTGCCCTGGCCAGGCTATCATGGGTCTCGTTATACCTTGTAGCCTACGAAAAAGACAGGATGGCCGAAGCCGACGCGATCTATACAAAGTCGTGGCACTACACAACGCCACCTAAAAAACAAAGCCTTCTCACTGTCTGTGGACTGCGTCACCAAACCAGGGCTGACAATCCAACTTTCATTGTTTACAACAAACGAAAAAAACGCTGATTACAACAGGTGCTTTTTCGTTTGTTGTAATCAATGAAAATTGGATTATCAGCCCTTGTGTGATGACGCAGTGACCAGGCATTGTTTTTTAGATAGCATTGCACTATATCAGTTGGCATTGTTAAAATTCCATTGGTTTTTGTGAAGTATTTTAACCCTAGAATGCTAACCATAAGTCTTGGTGCATAGTCAAAATTTTAAACATCTGCTGCTGCGCTTGACCTTGAAAGAGCGCCCTGTAACTCCAGGAATGCTTCATTAAACATGTACTCTTTCGAATAGCGGTGTTTCAGTTGTCCAGCTTCCATATCAACAGCGTGTATTGCGTATTTTCGTAAACATAGTGCGTCTGTTAGACGTAGAGTTAGTGTTCAAAGTAAATTTTTGTGCGTCTCTTGGACGTAAAGTTAATATTCAACACTTATTTCTGTATATCTCTTGGACGTGTTCTTATGATTGAAGGTGCTTATTTATATCCTCTGAGGCGTATTAGTTATTAATTACAAGTGCTTATATTAATATAAAATTCTATTGTTTTGGATTTAGTAGAAGAAAAAGAAATTAATAAAAAATTTTTTGGAAATCTAAATATAAATTAGTCTTCAGGAACATATGGAATTTATATGTCAAAGATTAGGCCAATCTATAAGAAAAGTAAAAAACAGATTTAAATAATAATCGACCAATATCATATTTTCTATTATTATAAAATATTTTTAAAATTTTTATTAAAAAAAACTTGATAAATTTTTGGAAAAGAACAATACTTTTGGTAAAGAAATATATGGTTATAGAAAAAAGAAGTCAACCCTGCATTTGAAATGACACAAAAATTTTATAAATGCTTTCATCATGGTCTTAATTCAGCAATTACTTTTTGGATTTAAATAAAGCTTGGGATTTGGCCAATCGTGATACTTTGTTTTTAAAATTAAAACAATATGGTATAAGAGGACAATGTTTAAATTTGTTGAAAGGAATGCATACGAATAGAATGTAAAAATTAAGATAAATAATCTTGAAAGTTCAGTTTCTGAGATCACAAATGGTATTCCTCAAAAGTCAATATTAAGTACAATTTTTTTCTTAATTCTAAAAATATCTCTTTTCGTTTGTCTTTTAAAACATTTTAGACAATATAATTCGTTTTACTACATATATTTTTTTTCGAATATTCTTATATCGATTGTTTTTTTAATATTGCTATTTTACAGAGTTGTTGAACAATTTTTATAATAAATGTAATGTTCTAAAGTACTTATTATATAATAAATAAATAAAAAAAACCCTTATTTCAATCAATACAAGTATACAACTAATCATAACTTCGTTTCAATGTGATGTAAGTCTGGAAAACATATAGTCAGTAACAAGGTTATGCTGCTCATGGTTAGTATTCTAGGGTTAAATATGAATTTTGTATATTAGATATCTAAGTTAATACAGTAGAATAAAATGCATTAATGCCAAACATGGGTCATTTACTTTCTTCAAAAATTATTTTAATTTAAATCTTAAATATCCTTATTTTGTCCCTAATGTCGAGTCCCTGTTTATTATCATGCATATTTAAATGAGAATAT